>JACCIB010001370.1:0-37667 GCA_018906965.1 Philotrypesis tridentata
AAATGGCCGCTACTTTGTTGTACGTTTTCGTAATTCCCTATGTCCTCCAATGGCCGCTTCGTGATACTCCTTAATATCCGAGCCCGGTCGCATACCGGAGGTACTGGCAAATTGTTCTTAAGCATTACTGCGGAGATATGCTTACCGGCGAAGACGCGATCGAAGATATCTATAAACGTGACCCATTCGATTTGCTTCAGCATGGCTAGATCTCGCACTACGGCGAGGCTATCAGCTTTCTGCGCTATTATTACGTTTTTGAGCGTCCGCACGCACTTCTCTATTGTCGCGTTCAATGGCCTTTCGTCGAAATAGCCTTTTACGAATAAGAAGAAGACCTTGAAATTCGGGTGATCCATTACATGGATTTTGCCCACGCTAAACTCTTTGTTTGCCAGGTCCTCCGTGAGAACGTAACCCCGCTCGATTAGCGATTCATGAACTTCGGTAACGCGTCCGTCTGCCGACGCCAGAATCACCAAGTTTTCGCGGTATGCGAACGGGTGTTCGCTCAATTGCCGAAGGTGCACGAATGGGGGTGGCTCTTGGCCTGCGTCCGGGACCCACGGCGGTTTTTCTCTTGGTGGACGCGCCCTCGCGATCACGTATCGCTTTAGTTTATCATTTGCCAGGGCCGCTGTTACTGCCGCCGTTGGCTCTTTATCCACTGCGTTGTCGATTTGACTATTTGTGTTTGCTTCGTCGTCGCTTGACGCCTCGCGTTGTTCGGTTTTGTTCACCTGTGCGTCTAAGTCCGCGCCTGTTACTTCACGCTTGGATTCGCGGTCCTGCACGCGTTTTCCCGTGGAGTTGTCCCTGCTCCGCTATCGTTATGATTCGGCTCGCCGCTCGCGCCCTTATTCGCGTCGGCGTTTTTTGCGCCCTTGGTCTCATTCGCGGGACTCGCGCTTCCTCTATCGCTGCTCGGTGAACGGGAACGCCAACCCGGTCTATACGATACCACGTTTGTGCCTGGGTTTCGAATATATGGGGTGAAGTGCCTATCTTTGAGTTGCAGGTGGATTGTACCTCCCTCTTTATCCACTACTACGTGACAGAAAAACGTTCGGTTGTCCGGCTGTTCATAGTGTATGCATATGTTAGTTACAAACGTGTGCGCGAACAGGAATGCGCAATCCACCGTCCCGTACTCGGTGTCCGATGCCAGGATTCGACTCGTCTCCTCGGGCTCGCCGCATGCGTTGATCATGTAGGATCTTCGCATACTGCGTCGCAACTCGATGGCTGACATTCGTACTCCTGACGCTTTGAGCATTGACCAGAACAGGCAGTTACCGGGTGGAACGCTCGGGATATTGGGCTCGTGTCTTAATTGCGTGTTTGGTTCCATACAGCGATACTTCCGCAAGTATGTGTGCACTACCACGTTTCCCGACGTGGCTGACGACAGGATGTCGGTTGGTCCGCCGACCCTATCGTAATTTCGCGGGACTCCCACGAAACTTTCCGCGGGTCTGACGCTTTCTGGGTCCTCTATTATTTCGGGCCATTGAATCGGCTCCGAGTATCGCGGATCTTTGGACGCTTGCGGTGCTTTTTGTACGGTTATCTCGTCGCGCTGCCCACCTGTCGAGCTCGGCTCATCTATGCTCATCCGTGCGTCGACCGACTTCGTCGCGTCAACTTCTGCCGCGACGTGCTGAGTGTGCTTTTCCGGGCTCCCCGGTATTCCCCGATCAGCGACCGCGTTCGGTCAGCTCGCGTTCGCTGGCTCGGCTGGGATCGAGCTGACTGTGCCGTCACGTTCCAGCAGATTTATAAATAGCCCGTGCTTGTTATTCGTCGAGTGTTTGAATACGTTCATGGCAAGTTTCTTTTTCCCGGCCCCGGACTTCCATGGCCATCGCATTACGAGTGTTGGCCTTAGTCGCGAGGTTATGCCCCGTTTGCACTGATGTTCAGTTACTCCCTTAGTCCCGCTCGACTCGTTTTCGTTATTGCTCGCCAAACCCATGAGATTGCGCGATTGTGTTCCGCGTTCGGTCAACGTGCCTGCTTGCGATGTCTGATCTGGATTTTCCGTGCCATCCAGTATTTCGCAGATTCTCGAAGCTTCGGACTCGGCCTTCCCCTTGCTTGATGGGGGTATCTTTTCGCTTTGTTCCGAGTCGCTTGTCGGCGCGGGGGAATATATCCTAGGGTTTTTTTGACTTAGTGTCGGTTGCGAGGTTTGGCTTTCGCCCAAGGGAGCTATGTCGCGAAGGTATCGCCATGTTTCCTTCGGCATTATTTCCGGCGCGCTCGATGTTTTCGCGATGGACGTGTTCCAGGGCGTGTTCAGCTCGATTGGCTGCTGGTGGCCTTGCTGTTTTTTGAATATTGACTCGTGTTCGCCCGTTGGTAGTCTGATCGGATGTCGCTGAATTGACTCCTTCAAGATTTCGTCGACACGCTTCTTTTCGTCGGTGCTGAGTCGAAACTGCGCATTCGGCATCGGTTCGAGTGTCACTTTAGTTAACACGGTTCCGGGAAGAATCGAGTCTTTGTAAACGATCGTGTACAGGCCGCTGTTGTATCGAGTTTCGTCGAGCCATCGGATCGGAATTTTTGACACGTTACTGCTCGGTGTCAGCGAAACCTTGCACAAATAGAATTCGTCCTCTTCGTTGCGCACGGCCAGGAAATCGTCTCTCGCGTCCTGGCTCGTATTTCGCTCGCGCTTTTTCCGCGGCCTCACGTCTTCCGCGTCGGATTCGGAACTCGTGGAATTATTTCTGACCTTGCGCGATCGGCCGATTCCTTGCTTTTTGACCGCGCGTGCATGGAATATCCGTCCCGGCGGTGCCCCCCCCCTTCCTCGTCGGGGCTTTCAGCTATTTGCGCGTCAGCTAATTCGAACAATTGCTCGCGCGGTAGCTCGGGATTTGGCTCGCCTTCTCCGATTACCGGATTCCGCGAAAGCGCGTCCGCGTTGCCGTTCTTACTTCCTGGCCGATATATGATATCGAAGTCGTATCCGATCAGGGCTGCCTTTAATCTATTAAACCGCAAGTCCGGTTTTTTGGTGGAATGAAAATGTTTAAGCGCCTCGTGATCGGTTACGACTGTGAAGTGCCTGCCGTAAAGATAACACCTAAATTGCTCCTTCGCAAATACGACTGCGAGAAGCTCTTTATCGTAGGTTGGGTATTTTAATTCGCTGCCCTTAAGACATCGCGATGCGAACGCACATGGCTGGTCCTGCCCCAGCTTTCCCTGGGAAAGGACGGCCCCAAGGGCGTAGTCGCTGGCATCACACGTGACTATGAACGGTTGATCGAGGTCCGGTGCTTTCAGCACCGGTTCCTTGGCCATCAGAGACTTTAGGTTATCGAACGCGGTCTGCTCCTCTATACCCCAGTTGAATACGGTTTCGTCCTTCAATAGGAGGTATAGCGGTCGCGAGATTTTCGTGTAGTCCTTTATGAATTTTCTATAATAATTGAATAACCCCATAGCCTGTTTAACTTTGTGCCCGTTCGTTGGGATAGGGTACTGGACCATCGCTCTTACCTTCGCCGGGTCGGTTCTAATATACTCGCCCTCCACTATATGACCTAGTACCTGCGCTTCCTTTTTAAGGAATTGGCACTTTTTCGGCTCGACTGTGAGATTCGCTTCTAATAGCCTTTGCAGTACCCGCCTTAGCCGCTCACGGTGTTCGTCAAGGGTTTCGCTAAACACCATAAGGTCGTCAAGGTAAATCTCGACTTCCTCACCCTGCAATCCCTTCATGGCCAATGACATAGCTCTAGTGAATGTTATGGTGGCCTCTTTCAAGCCCATCGCCATGCGTTTGAATTCCATTAATTGGTTCCCGAATCTGCCATCCGGCGCGTAAAACGCCGTGAGATCAGCGGATTCGGGATCCATCTCGATTTGATGGTACCCTTGTTTTAGGTCCATCACGGTTGTGTATCTGGCCGCTCCGAGATGCTCGAGGATATCGCTTATGAACGGTAAAGGATGGCAACTCCCTTCGGTTTCCTCGTTTAGCGCGCGGAAATCTGTCACTAACCGGAATTTCTTGTTCCCGAATGCGTCCGGCTTCTTAGGTACGATCCAAAGCGCCGACGAATAGTTTGAACTTGATGGCCCGATAATGTTTTGCGCGCGTAGTTTTTCCAGCTCTTTGAGCATCTGCTCTTTAATGGCTGGGGGGAACCAAAATCTATTCGTCCGGATGACTTTGTTGGACTTTAGCTCGATCTTATGCTTAATCAGGTGCGTAGCCGGCAGTGGCTCGCCCTCGAGACCGAACACTCCGCGTAATCGTCGACGATCTCGCGTACGTACTCCTTCTCTTCCTCGTTACACTCTTTAAGGTCCGCGAGCTCTAGGATTCTCGTAATCCTTGCGAGACGCATTTCGTCGTCCTGGAGCAACCGATTATTTAGACGTTCGATTTCTTTATAATCGCTTCGCTTTGCTAATCGACGGACGTTGGCTGTCCCGTCCGCGTCGTCCTCCGCCGCGCTTTCCTCCGCCGCGCCTTCCCCGTCGGCTCGATCGGAATTGTCGCGCGTCGAGACTTCGCACTCAAATAGTTCCACTTCTGGACACGGTAATGATATGAGTTTTTCGCCCGTGTTTATACATTCTGCGTATACGCGACCATCGCGATTTTCTGCCACAAAGTTACCAAATAGGATATCTGGGTGAAGTTCCGTGATTGGAACCCATCCTACCTTTACGTCGGAATTTTTCACGCGCGCGCCGACGATCATTTTGACTCGCGGTGGGATCGATACCGTCTCTCGTGACTCGAACGCGATTTTCTTACCGTCAAGTGTTAGGCTGTGAGCCGCCGCGTCGACGTTCCCTTTCAGGGTGTCTATTACATCCCAACCTATTATCCCGTCAGTCTCGATAGGAAATGTATCAGGGACTACCTGCATCTCGCATTTCAGTCCCTCTATCTGTAATACGGCGGCCCCGAGCGTCGTGGCTCTACCTGCAGTCACGCCGTATATACTAATTTTTTCTTTATCGTCTATGGGATAGCCCGGCGCCAATTTTGCCTTTTTGACTAGGGAAACATCTGCGCCTGAATCGACGTAAAATCTTCCTTCCCTAACGAGCATCTGTGGACAACTGATTGACACGATTGGCGGTAACCTACCCGACTTCAGAAATCGAATATTCGCGACACGCGTTTCAGGTATGGGAGCGTGGTCCAGTGTTTCCCCTGGCTCCGCGTTCTCCGACAAATGGATCTTGCCCCTCGTCGGGTTATAAGACACATCGGGATGGCCCGATGTATTTTCCGAAATGTAGTTGTAGGTCTCGTTCCCTTCCAGGTCACGGGACTCGTCGGGATGGCCCGATCTGCTACCTGGTATTTGTGCTAGAGTGTTGCTCTTTGCAAAGTCGCAAAACTCCTCGGAATAGCCCGAGCTATTGTTTGATAAATTATTGTGAGTCTCGTTCGCTTTCGGTTTACGATCCTCCTCGGGATGGCCCGAGTTATTCGCTTTTGTTTGGCGTGTATGAACCTCGCTTTTCTGGGGTTTGCAAGGCTCGGTGGCCGTGGCCACTGTATTTTCCACCCCGAAATTGTTGGATTGTTCGCCTGGAGGTGGCGCTGGCCCTGGGTCCTGATGATTACGCGCCGCTTGCGGCCCAGGCGCCGGCTTGCTGTTATTTGATGTTAACTTGCTGTTGCTAAATCGACGCTCGACGTCCGGGGAATGAGACGAGCGTCTATCTAGTTTAAATTCGCGTTATTGCCATCGCTGTTATTAGTATTATTAGCCTCTACTTGTGACTTTGGCCTCCGGTTGTCGCGGTGCGCGTTGCCGTGGTGATTACTGTAATTTCTACGCGCGTTCCCTCGATCGGGATTGCTAATTCGCTTTTGCTGCACGTGTCGCAACAGGGTCCAATATTCCGCCGTGGTGTGTCCATCTCTGTCGCAATATTCGCACTTCGCGCTGGTGTCGGGTGGCTTATTGGCCTGACTCGCGTTTTTCGCGGCGTCCGCCGTATTCTCGGATTTCTCCGGTTTCGGGTTCTCGGCCTGGACTCGTCGCACTTTCGGCGTGATTTTGCTGAGGTCCGCATCCGGTTCGACGTTGCGCCCGCTCGATTTTCCTTCCTGCTCAATCGCCGCGGAGATCGCTTGGCTCAAATCCCGCGGTTTCCTAGTACGCACTAAGCTGTCTAATGGTGCCCTCAGCCCTAACTGGAATTGCTCGAGGATGTCCTCGTCTGCTTGTCGTACTCGCGCTCGTCTGTCGGATTTTCTCAAATTCGGCGCGGACTCTATGATTGTTGCTAGACGATTGTACAGCTTCTCCGCGCGCAACCCGTAGTCTGCCGCCTTCTGAGCGCGGCCCTGCTGTATGCTGCGAATTTGCGCGTGTATTTGGTCGGCAACGCCTATATTCGCGAAATGCAGCGTCAGATCCGCGAGTAACTTTTCCACGGATTTGTACCTCGCCGTGCAGGACTTGTATCCCTCAGTCGCTTTGCCCTTCAAACGATTTGCAATATGCATGATTAGGAAACTTTCGAATGTTGGCCCGAATGTGTGTAAGACCTGCCGCACCCCATTACAGAATGGTTGAAGAGAATCGGGGTCTCCGTCAAAGTATGGAATAAAATTCACTACCTGGTAGAACTGTGTGAACGACGGCGTGTGCCGGTCCCTTCGCGGTAGTGCGTGGCTTGGCCCCTCATCCCGTTTTTTTGATCCGGTTGTTTTCGCGGCCTTAGACCTCCTACGCTCGCAGTGGTTATTTCTTTCGCTGTCCGAGTCAGTGACTTCGCGAGAACTGTCCGATTCATTGCGTCTATCCGATTCGTCGGGATCGTCTGATCCGTCGGATTCATCCGTTCCGTTGGGGTCGTCCGGGTCACCTCGGCTGTTATATTTGCTACTCTTCTCCTCGCGTCTGACGTCGCGGTTTCCCTTTCAGCCCTTGCGATTCGTACGCCTCGGGTGCCTATCACGCTCGTCATCGTTATTTCGCCGGTAGCTGTCCCGTTTACTTAGTTTACTACCGATGCTGCGGCAGCTGTCCGAGTCGCTTGTACACTTGCCGCATTTTCGCGTTCTGTCGCGCTCTGATTTGGCTGAACGTGTTTGTGTAATCGTCCGCGTACTGTATGGTCGTCGTGTGTCGTTTTCAGTATCAGCGCTGCTCGCGGATTCGGTTTCCTCATACGATGCTCTTCTCTCGTGCGCGCGCGAACTGGCCTCAATGCGTGCTCCGGCATCGGTGTTGCTACGGCCTCGCACTGTTTCCCGTACTCTAGGGAGATAATACGGATCGCGCTCGGGGCTATCATCGCTCTGACGCCCGAATCCTGTTCGACTCGCGTTTTTCGACTCTGCTGCGTTCTTCGGAGTTAATTTCTCGGCGTTTGCCGATTGCGTGGTTTTTTCCCCGCCCGTGAATGCAGTGTACGCGTGCGCGCTGCCGGCCGGTTCTACAACTGTGGCTATGATGCTCAACATGCCATTAATTGATCGGACCTTGTTCCGCTTCACTTCGCCCCTGACCCAATCGGCCGCTTGGCCCTTCAGATGCCTAGCTATCAAGAATACTAGTGCCCTTTCGCGGTTCTTCCCAAATTCCTCCGCTAGATCTTGCAAGATGCAGCAGAACATCTCCGCTTCCTCCGCGCTCCCGTCGAACTCCGGCAGTTCTTTTACCGTTTCAATTATCCGGTCTGCCGTCCCGCTCATGACCGACCTGGAATCCTCGGCTCGCTCGCCCCCGGTCGCTCCAACGCTTGCATGGAGCTCCGGCGCGGTGCTCTTTGGTGTACGAACTACGTCCCCTATGTTACCGTGCGCCTTTTCCGTCTCCGGGTTATATCGCGGTTCGGCGAATGTCACGGGCTCGGGGGTCCGCCTCGGCGACTTGTTTGTGGCTTCATTACCGTTTGCGCCCGTCTCGAGCTCGTGCGCTCCGACTTCCTGTCCTTGGAGCGTTTTTGAGTTGCGTGCCGCGCCCCATAACGCTTGGTCGAACCGGATGTCATTTTTCATGACCGCGAGCTTTTCTTGCACCTCGCGCATGGTTTTGTTTAATTTGCGCGAGTCTGAATAACCGCTTTGACATTAGCCATTGAATTTGACATTAGCCTGAATAACCGCTTGCGTTCCGCGCAAGTACTCGTCTAACGATTTTTCTTCCGTGTCTAACGATCTGTTCGCGTCGCTAACTTGCGGCCGGCTTTCGTCGACTATCTTCTCGCTATTCGCGGTCTCGTCTTTCAACTGACACGCGGAATATAGATCGATTACACTTTGGCGCGCTATTGGCGACATTCTGTTTAGCGCCTTTATCGCCGGTCGTACTTTTTTGCGCTCTTTATTTGCTTTTTCCTCCGGCTTTCGCGGGCTGATGGCAGTTCTCGCCTTGCTGAGGAAGCTGCGCTTCATGACGGATTTTACTAGTCGCGAGGAACCAAAGACAGAGCCGTGACCGGAGAGGGTGTGCACGCGTTTTGTATGTGCTCACGTAAGACGCTGTGACGAGTCGGCGCGCAGCTATTTCACGGCAATTTTGCCGGGTACGCGGATCAGATAATTATGTCCGCGGTGTTGTAGCCAAGTCGCGAGTAATAATAGTAGAGACTCACCATGTATAGAGTGCGATGTTGACGAGTGATGGCATGGCTGCTGCTGATGGTTCGATGTGCTGCGGGATCTGGAGCTGGCCTGTTGTGCTGAATGACGCGCTCGCTGACGGCTGGTCCGCGTCAGCGGTTGAGTGCGCGTGATGGCAGCTTCGTTGGCTCAGATGAGCTTTGTTGGCCAAGATCGGCTTGGTTGGCTCAGATGAGCTTTGTTGCGGGAGATGAACCAATCTTCCGTTGACCGAGTCCGTCTGGAGTATGCTCAGCCACAATGTTCTGGATGGCTGGCGCTCGGTAAAAATTTGCAGAGTTAAGCCCTGGTGCTCTTCGTCCACGGGCCTCAGCGACGTCTCCTCCAATTATGTGGTGATGTTTGTCGTGATGTATGGTTTTTCTCTCTGCCGAATAGTGGCGGCGAGAGAAAAAATTTCACGTTACCACGTTGTACGGCGTGTAGCTTAGTAGTCCTCTCTTTTCCTGCAGTACTCTGTGCTGCAGGGCCCCACTTAGGGATGCCAGTTGTTACGGGGTGAAGGTGAGGTGTGCCCAGAGACAGAGGCAGGATTAGAGTTTATGCCATTTATTGGGTTGGAGGAGCTCTAGTGTGTTTTCCGGTCGCTGGATCACTGGCTAGGCGAGTCGCCGAGCTTCGGCTCATCGGCTCGCCCACCTGTCCCAAAAGTGCGTTGCATGCACTTTTGGTGCGCGACTCCGCGCCGCGACGCTCGGTGCCGACGTTGCGCTTTAGCGCATCGTACGAGACACCGGACCCGTCCCGAGCTCATAGCTCGCCGACGTGACAATCTCATTGAAAATCATGCATATATATGGCCATTCGCCTGGTTGAAAATTTTTGTTACTTCAAAAATAATAAATTTCTTTTACGCAGAGCCATACAACTTCCTAAATTTTTTCCATCGTTAATTTTCGAGCTGCGAAGCGTTTTTCGTTGATCATTGAATTAAAAGAATCAGTTGAATACATTCATTCATACGAGTAAGGTTCTAGCTGTTGTTTGTTTTGTTTACGCTTAAAATTCGACATATTCATCGATTTTTAGCTTGGAATCGAAGCGAAATTAAGAAAAATCTCAAGAATATTTTTCGTATTAGAGTTTTTATTACTGTTTAAATATATTTTTTCCAGATAGGAAACCCAATTGTTTTATATTGACCAGTGAAATTTTGATTTTTTAAGTGGTCTTAAACTTTGAGTTCAATTCTGATGGGACTTATCCAGATACTTTTCTATTGAAGAAAGGTATCTTTAAAAGTATTGAATTTACTAGAGTTAAAGTATATATCGACAGCCCGTACGAAAAACAGTCGAGTTGTTGTTTCCGAGAAAGAAGTGTACAGTTCTTATTCCCTACGAAAACTGGTATAGTTGCATTGTCCCCGCAAAATGTGGTGTAGTTGAGTTTCTTCCCACAAAGAACAGTACAGTCAGTATTCTACCCTCTAAGAGTAGTATAATTATATTTCCCCGTCGCGAAGAGTAGTACAGTTACTGGGCCCCTCATGGAAAGCAGTGTACTATCCGTTTAAAAAAAGAGTGCACCTCAGTTTCTAAGCGAATAATTTGCTGAAAAAAAAAAATCGCACAGAAAAAAAGAAAAGCCATACAAGAAAGAGAATTTATCTTCATGTTGATTGGTATAAGTTTCGATTAAAAATAATTATTGCAAGCTTCACAATCGACAAAAGAAGAGGAAAAAATGTAGATTTTTGGGCACTTTTGAGAAAGGTCAAATTTACACCGCTGTCATGGGTTAAAAAATGGAGTGTCATTGCCGTTGGAATTTTTAAAAAATTATAAATAGTTTCGTTGTAAATGAGCAAATACAAAAAAAAAATTATTTCGGTAACGAAAAATCGCATCAAGGTGGGACTAGGCTCAAAAAATTGGAAAAAATTACAGATCCTTAAAAGATACAACTCGTTTTCGTAATGTTGTTATCTTCCTTGTGAGCCGTCCAAAGTTAAGAATTTTTTTTGGCACGAGTCGCATGAACAAAATGGGAAAATAGCTATAAAATTCCAGATGCTTGTTATAGCAAGTAACCGGCGTGCTTTTGAGACAGTCCCGACCAAAAACGAAGTGCGTGGGATGAACACATGGTGGTTGAAGGGCCGAACGGAGAAAGACAATGCTTTGGCTTGGGATTGTCTTCGGACCGTGCCGGCTACTTGTCATAACGCACATCTGGATATTGATAGCTATTTTCACACTTTTTTCATGCGACTCGAGTCAAAAAAAAATTCTTAACTTTGGACGGCTCTCACAAGGAAGATAACATTATGAAAACGAGTCGAGTATTTTAAGTATCTGTAATTTTTTTCCAATTTTTTGATCCTAATCCCATGTAGATGCGACTTTTCGTTATCAAGATAATTTTTTTTTGTATTTGTTCATTTACTATTTATAATTTTTTTTAAATTTTAACGCGATTCCGTTCTCAAAGCCATCAAGTATCTACCTGATTTTTCACGGTAATGACACTCCATTGTTTTCGAAAAAAAATCAAGAGCGAGAGAGAGAGAGATAAAAAAATTTATTAAAAAGTTTTTTCATAAAATTTATTTAAACAAATTTCCTTTTAAAATTGCTTTTTGATTTTTGATTTTTACTTTAACTTTAAATTTAATAATTTTTGTGCGGGGCGCAGTAACTGTTCGCGATGGAGAAATAGAACTGTACTATTCTTCGCAGGAAAATGTTAACTGTACTACTTTTCGCGGGGACTATACCAGTTTTCGTGGGGAGAAATGTCAACTGTAGTAAACTTCGTGGGGAATAAGAATCACATACTTTTTCGTCGGATACAACAAATGAACTCATTTCCGTACGGGCAGTCTATATATAGGGATAAATATTTCATCTTCCTATTTTAGAGTCACCTATTTTTAACCATTTCTTGTTTCTTTAAAGCTTAAGTTACTTATTTTTAAAGTTCCTTTAATGTGCCTTATGAGTCTTGTGCGGCTCATATGCGTTGCCTGAACTAATGAGGACTGTTTAATGTACATTGAATCCACTTATTAATAACTTACCCATAGAAATCGTATTGTACAATTTTATATACGGTGAAATATGCATTCTGTACACCTTGAATCCGAACCACTGAAGCTCAGATTGGTAGGAGCTTATGTAAATAAAAAGGGGCCCCAAAAATCGTCGAGAGGCAGGCTTAAATACAATACCTCTCGATTACTTGAAACCTTACCGATTGAGCCATCTTTATTCTTTGGAATCACCCACAAGTACTATATTATAGAATACATTGTCTCAATTTATATTCATTATCTGCTTTCTATAAGAAACTTGTTAATAGCAATTTCAAAAAAATATTTATGTATTTAGTTTTGACTGACTATCATAAATCCCATCTTATTTTTGCAGAAGCGGATTATACTTTGGATGATTCGTTCTGGAATGAAGAAACACCTGCTGGTAAAAATAATAACTGCTTGTTTATATTTACTATTTTTTTTGTATATATAAGTTTTCAATCATGATATACGTATTTATGGTATGATATAAGATTCAATTTTCTTGTACCTAACTTGAACCTCATTTTCTCATTACAGCTTATAAATTTTACGTGTTAAATGTGCAATTATTGCCCGAAAATTCTGAAAGTACCTATTGAAAATTTAATTTGGTAGTCATTATAGTAAAAAATTTTGAATTAATTATGCTCCTTTTTTGTCAAATATGAATATATCAAGGGGCGCGGTAGCGCCACGATGGCAAGTATAAGGTACGTGAGTACGTACGCCGCCGTCGGGCGCTAGCCAGACCCTATATACATCTCATAGGCATTGTTGGAAACTCGAGTTACGGTTTTCTTTACTTTGACAGTATTATTTGTCACATAGAAATACTCAAACGAAAGCTTGAGACGACACTAACAAAATCACATCAGGGTCACATTTTCTGAAAATGCTTCTATCAACAGATATTGTAAAGTGAAAGTTCGAACACCTCGAAAACTGAACAATTTTTCCGGTTACGTCAGCCCTACGTATTTCCGTAAAAATATATAGCACACCATGCATCAATATAGATCTACTTGTACATACTGAGCAGATGCAGACGATGTTTCATGGTGAAACATTGTTTATGTTTATAATAATCAACGTAAATATTTTAATTAATAATTTAACATATTATTATAAAATATTGTGATAGTGCGAAATATATCATAAGTTTAATATTTTAAAACAGTGTCATTTAAAAACAGTGAGAAATAAGTCAATTTCGTTCATAATGATCGACATGATTAATAGTGTATAATTAGATTAGATAAGTATTTAGTGTTATGATTGTGATTTATTAATATACAATATAAATCAAGGTTTCGTGAACTGATACTTTGTTTAAATGTTCTCTTTTCTTTTTCAGATACTTTTGGGAGGTTATATTGCCATTGAAAAAAGTTTGAATTATAAATATTTATGATTTGCAGTATTTACTACGCTATGAAGTAAGAATATTTATTAAGTTAGCAGAATATCTGGTGCAAGCGGAAGATTTTTATTTTGATAATAAGTAATTCATCTACTAGTGTGAAGGATTGTTTTTTATGGAGGATCGTCTCCTTATGGAGGACTATCCACCTCTTGCTGTGAATTATAGACTTTTTCTCTATCCAGATCGGATGGAATGTACCATAAAAAAGTGTTAAAAAGTGAACTTATTATAAGTTGTATACAGAAAGTGATTGTGTTATTTTAAACGAGAATAAAATTATGAAAAGTATTATCCAAACAATTATTATGTGAAGTTGAAAAAAGTAAATGTCTAAAATTAAAATTATAATATTGAAACTTTTGAAAAACCAAATACAGCTGCCGAGGTAAACTGTTAAACTTTCATTCATAAATAGCATAATCTTTTTTTGCTACTTACGAAGAATAGTGATAGTGTCTTTTTATATTCAAAATCTTGATATGTTCACAAGATTAAATTGAAAGATAGTTCAAGTTTAATAGATTACAGCGTAACTCAGCATAGTGATTAGTGATATAAATTCTAAATTAAAGCTATGTGTGAGGATTGTTTCGAATGCAATCCATTACTAAATGATTTTTAGTGTTGTATTGGTGATAATTTGTGTATTAAATTATTTGAACAGGTTATGCCGTTTAATCTGTATATTATAATAATAATACCTGTAAACTTTGTGAAAATAAGGAAAAATGTGAGACTCGTGGTTTGAAGCCCAGCTATCTTAATACTTAGACGGACATTCAGTTGAAATAATAAGGAAAAATGTGAGACTCGTGGTTTGAAGCCCAGCTATCTTAATACTTAGACGGACATTTAGTTGAAAAAATAAGGAAAATTGTGAGACTCGTGGTCTGAAGCCCAGCTATCAATATACTTAGACGGACATTTAGTTGAAAAAATATGTATGCAGAAAGTGACTGTGTTATTTTAAACGAGAATAAACTTATGAAAAGTATTATCCAAACAATTATTATGTGAAGTTGAAAAAAGTGCTAAAAAGTAAATGTCTAAAATTATATACAATACATGAAAGATTCATGAACTGATTCTTTGTTAAAATATATCCTTTTATTTTTCAGGTTTTTTTACTATTAGATTATATAAAGAAATAACTATTCTGTGATGTGACAGCTAGTAAAGTGTTAAGAATTCATCTTTCAAGAAAGTTTACGTTGTTGAAGTGAATATGTAACTTTTTCTATCGTTTCCTGGGTTCACCTTTCAAGCAAGTTTCTACATTCTTCAAGTGGATGTGTAATTTTTTCTATTGTCTCCTGGGAGGTAGACTCTCAGGCTATTCGTCGAAAGGGATCCTGATGAGAAGCTAGTGAAAGTGTTGTATTTTCATCGTCCAAGAATCAAAGAAAATTTATACAGAATTTCCTGTTTATATAATTTTCTTGTGATGTGACAAGTTGGTTGATTGTTACGATTATATTCAATCCTCCACGCAAGAATGTTTCTACAATTGTGGAAATGCTTATGTTAACTTTTCCTATCGTCTCCTGGGAGATAGACTCTGAGGCTGTACGTCGAAAAGAATTCTTATGAATAGATAGTAAAAGTGTTTTATTTTCTTGGTTCAGAGAATATTCAGTTTATATAAGGAAAAAATTGTCTTGTATTGTGAGAAGCTAGTGAAGTGTCAAGAATATGCATCGCTCATGCATGAAAGTTTCTAAGTTGTTTAAGTGTATATGAATAGTTCATAACTTTTCCTATCGTCTCCTGGGAGGTAGACTTTCAGGCTGTTCGTCGAAAGGGATTCTTATGAATAGCTAGTGAAAGTGTTTTATTTTGTTGGATTTTAGAGATTCTTCAGTTTATATAATCGAGAATATTCTTGCTTGATGCAACAGTAATGTTTTATACAATAATCAGCATGTATATATTATATACTTACTCCATCGATTTCATGGCTTTAGGGTCTAAATTGTCAGGTGCATAACTATAAAAATCAAAACTCTAAGTTCTTAGATAAACTCAATTGTATTGTTTTAGCATGTTAAAACAAGCTTTTATAGCTATAACAGACTTTAAATCAGGCGAAGACCGAAATATTCAAAATGTAGCTTACTTATTTCAATTATATTCTTTGCTCTCATTTCTATATGTAGACATTATTATAGTAGTGATTAAAATCTATGGATATTTTACGTACATTTTTTAGTACCTTAATACAGTAGTTATTATATATAAGCTCTGGTCTTTGTAAACATGTATTTTTTGCAGATATTTATTCCATTTTTAATGGGACCAAATGGAAGTTGATATTATATATATATTTTATACTTTCTTTGATATTATAGTTTAGCAGTAAATTCAGTATATATAAATTTTATGGCTGTGATGAATAAATATTTAACGATGATAGTAAATTAGGTTGTCAGCTATAATACAGAGTGTAAATAATAATAGAAAACATTGAACGTAATTCAACACAGTGTACCAAGATAAAAGACGTTGAAAGATTCACAGTTTGCACTTCCAATGCCTTTTTCACATACCCCAAACTCAATATAAATAGTTTATCGTACCACAGAGTAGTTTAGCATAGGAGTCTGTCAAATAACAAAACAAGCAAATAGTTAACTTAATAGACAGGCACCCCAAAAG
Source organism: Philotrypesis tridentata (assembly GCA_018906965.1). NCBI lineage: Eukaryota > Metazoa > Arthropoda > Insecta > Hymenoptera > Pteromalidae > Philotrypesis > Philotrypesis tridentata. Next base: position 15,724 of record JACCIB010001370.1, read on the forward strand.
CATTATTAATATCCCATATTGGACCCACAAATAAAACTTTCAAACTATAATTTAAAAAAATTAAAGCAACGCACTTGCACGAAGCACTGAGTTCATAAGTATTCCTCTATTCATGCACAAACAAAACTTAGTCGGCAAAAGTCATTATCAATTCCATAGGCAATAAAACAAATAATTAAGCCAACACACAAACTAAATTCAATGTGCACAATTATTGAGGCCCACTATTTACACATCAAAACTTAGTCGAACCCAGGAAGAGCAATCTGAAAGAGACGGCCTTTGCTCCAAAAGACGAACTCAATCAGATAGGTCTGACATAAACATACACCAATAAGTCCATTCAAATCCAGGGAAACAGAGCCAAACAACACAAAACACTTTAACATAAATTAAATTATTATGTGAATTATCATATACATTATGTGAATTATATTATCATGTGAATTATTATTAAATTATTATGTGTAGGAAAAAAAGTGAAAATAACTATACCATTTTTTGCTTGTTCTCGACAAATCACACTCGAGATCCACAAATTCACACAATAATTATTGAAAAACACCATAGTGATTTACACTTATTCAGACATATACATAATTTAAAAACTACAAAAAGTCAAAAGCACTGGTCAAGTCATGTAAATTAATTAAATATGTTTATTAAAACACTCTACAACACTGTTGTACTTCTCACTACAAAAAACTTTAGCGAAAACTTGTGCACTAGTTTCGGCATGCCATTCCAGGGGAGACGTCAAAATCTGCTTAAGACGTAACACACAAATTTCGAAGCAGCATTGACCCAGTGACCTGAAAACAAAAAGACAAAATTCTTTTAACAAAGCACCGGTTGTTTAAATCAACAAAAAGTCTCAATAATTTAAATAAAAAAAAATAACTTATCTAACTCCAAACAGCAATGATCGACCAAGGGAAAGCACAAGTTTCCCATCACCACAGTGTACAAGTCCCAAAAGAAATCACTCCTCGGAGTAGCTGACCATCCATAGTTGCTCCTGAGTACGAGTTTCGATCCCGTAGCAACAATTTTAAAATACTTTAGCAGCGACAAAGTTAATCACGCGAGAGGTTAAACACTGCCGGTATAGCAGACGTAACGTCGATAACCCCAGGACTACAGAGTGACTTACCGACGCCACAGACTGAGCACGTGCGCACACTTTTAGAACTAGGGCGCTAGTGACAAATACTAGTACCACTGCCGCGGCCATCTTCAGTGAGCATATACACATTAATTTTTAAATTTATAACTTATTCAGTTGATGTTAACTATTCTTTGTAATTTAGGTATTACATACTTTTTAAAAGTAGTGAAATCTCCCCCCCCCCCCCACAAAAAAAACCTTTTCAAGGTAAAAGGCTGGCAAGTATAAGGTCGTTTCTTCATGTAAAACTTGAAGATTAATTTTGCAACTCTTGATATCTCAATGTCACAAAAATTCTAAGTGTTTTCTCTATCTATACAGTTATTTCATTATATTAATCAAAGTTAATTTTTCAACTCTTGATATCCCTTATGTGGTGAAAATTCAGAGTGCTTATTCTAAAAGTCTATTTTCATTATGTAAATTAAAGTCAAACTTTCAATAATAATGTAAATAATATTCTAGCAGGTTTATTGTGTACGTTTATTACTTTTCCCTTAGTAAAGGTTGATAAAAATTGTGTTTACAATGATTACAAGATGAAGTTTGAATTCTTCAAAAATTGGTTAAGAATAGTAGTAAATACATGTAGAATGAAAAATCCGATACGAGATTTTCTAACAGTGTTTTGTTAACAACAAATTACTTTGGATAACCATGCACAATTTTAAGATAGTACCCATCGGTATCTATTATAGGACGGGACGGCAAGTTTTTCCATAAAAAAAATTGCGTTCTACATGCTAGAATTTGTTACTGTTTTTTTGAAATGTGGGATCGATTTTTTGTATGAATTAAATCTTATATTTAATTGCAAATGATCGTCTTGGACATAGATTTTTCTTGAAATAAGGATAGCAATTTACTGAATTACTAAGTAGAGTAGATTGTACATCCGCTCGTTGCTTCCATAAATAATCGAAAAAGTTTTCAGAATGTGAAACAATCCTGTAATATATTATGGGCACATTTTTCATGTGATAATGTCATGTAAGAACATCATTCCTATATGTACACTCGGATACTATTGAACTTTGAATAATATCGAATTAGTGCTATGCTTTGCGCATGTTTGTGACCGGTCACGGAACGCTCTATTTACCGAAAGTACGGTGACCTAACCTCCCACACTAAATACGGCGTAAGAGTGATCAGTCATTAAACGTCAGCTGGAATGCGCAGGACGTGGCGGCAATCGCAGTTATTCCCACAATTCTACCGACAGTATCTTTTCACAGGCTATCCACCTTTTCACATGTCACAATTTGGTCGAGTGTTTATAATGATGAATACATATATATTTATAATCCTTCTCCGATTTAAACAATTATTTATTTATATCAACTCAATCACATTTCTTATCAACCTTTACTAAGGGAAAAGTAATAAACGTACACAATAAACCTGCTAGAATATTATTTACATTATTATTGAAAGTTTGACTTTAATTTACATAATGAAAATAGACTTTTAGAATAAGCACTCTGAATTTTCACCACATAAGGGATATCGAGAGTTGAAAAATTAACTTTGATTAATATAATGAAATAACTGTATAGATAGAGAAAACACTTAGAATTTTTGTGACATTGAGATATCAAGAGTTGCAAAATTAATCTTCAAGTTTTACATGAAGAAACGACCTTATACTTGCCAGCCTTTTACCTTGAAAAGGTTTTTTTTTTACACTTTTACACACAAGCTGATACATGTCTACCAAAAGCGTATGGTTTACCAAAAATTCACAAGAAAGACCATCCTCTAAGACCTATTATTTCAACAAAAGGCTCACCTACATATTTTTTACCAAAATATTTATTTGAAATCTTACAAAATAGTATTGAAAAACCTCGTTCATACGTAAAAAATAGTTATGATTTTATAGAAAAAATTAAAAATGTAAACATTCCGAATGACCACTGTATTGTCATGTGTATGTGTAAAGTTTGAAATTCCACTTGTCGAGATTTTAGATGCTTGTAGTCTACTTATGGATAATACATACTTCCAAATCAATGGTAAATTTTATAAACAACTTTTTGGTACACCTATGGGCTCCCCGATTTCAGGATTATTCGCTGACATTGTTATGGATGATCTCTAAACGGAGTGCATTTCAAAATTAACTTATCAACCTGTGTTCTTTTTCCGTTACGTCGACGATATCATTACTTGTATTCCGAAAGCAAAAGTAGATGAGGCGTTAAAAATATTTAATTCGTATAATAGCAGATAGGCCAAGCAACAGAGATTATTTTCAAAAAAGTAATAAAAGAAGCTGGCGACCTATGCCACTCGATAGCAAATAATGTGCACTTTAAGCACATATGTGTCTCTACAGGTAAATCGAGATTATTTTATAGTTATTAACAAAAAAACATGCAGAAACAGCATGTTTTTTTGTTCTCCTCCTCGCGCGCTCTGCCGCCTCCGGCCGTTTTTGCGTATTTTCGACGGCTATTTTAGCATACTTAGATGCATTTTATCGAAAAACGGATAAATGCATCTTATTGTGCGAAACGTCACTATTTCAAAACACTTTTCAAAATTGAAATAGGACCACAATTCGGGACGTGAGAGCGTGTGCAAGTTAGTGAACAAAAACTTAACATCGCGATTGCAGCAACAATAATGGTTTCACAGCATTCGTTTTTTTTTCCTATAAAGTACATAGCCATAGCTTCTAATTTCCAAAATTTCGAGCCTTCAAATGAAAAAATGGCTACGTAATGAATTTTTGAAAAATGGCTACTTTAACCCTTTCTTTTCCATTATCTCAGCTTCTATTAAACTTATCGAGATTTTTAATAGTGGCTTTTCTTCATAATTTCATACCGCATATTTTTTGTCTAAAGTGATGTTTTCATTGCTTGCTTAGTTTAAAAGTTATAAGCGAAAAACTAAAAAAACATGCATTTTCTGCATGTTTTTTTGTTAATAACTATAAAATAATCTCGATTTACCTGTAGAGACACATATGTGCTTAAAGTACGCATTATTTGCTATCGAGTGGCATAGGTCGCCAGCTTCTTTTATTGACCGTCAAAAATCGTACCTTATTTTGCTCTGTCGCTTGGCCTAAGACTCGAATTTACACATGAAATGGAAGTGAACAAATCCATAAGTTTTTTGGACGTATTATTGATTAATGAAACACATAAACTAAAAACTGATTGGTACACGAAACCAACTTTCTCTGGCAGATTTTTGCACTTTAATTCGCAACACCCGATAAGTCAAAAAATTGCCATGGTGTATAATCTAGTTGACAGGGCGGTGAAGTTATCGGATAAATGTTTTCATCAGAAAAACATTGATATTGTAAAATGTCTATTATTCGATAATGATTACCCCTCTGTTTTCGTTGAAAAATACGTCAAAAAACGATTATCTGCAATCAGAATTACTAAACAACCAGAGCAATGTGCGAAAAACAATACATATAACAATACGCCATTCATTTAAGAAAAACAACATTACGACCATTCCAAAAATACACAGTAATATGTGCAATATTATTGTAAAAGGAAAGGATAAAAAAGAGAAACACCTAGTGAAAAATTTTGTTTATAAACTTGGATGTAACGATTGCACAGCTACATGTGTGGGCCAGACAAAAGGAAATGTGTGTACACGCATTGAAGAACATAGAAAATCTAAGGACAGTGTCATTTCCGAGCAGAGTAAAAAGTATAATCATACTTTTAATTTTGAAGGATTTAAAATAAAAGACAAAGAAAACAATTTAAATAAAATATTGATCTCGGAAATGATGCATATACATTTGCAAGATAATTGTATCAATTAGAAAGAGGATACCCAGAAACTCAATAACGTGTACAAACATTTAATATACCAGTTATACATCGAAAGGATGAGGTGATGCGTGACGTCATATGTAAACAAACCGCGCGAAAGACTTTTCGCACTATATTTTTTTTTAATAAAATTTTATGTTTAAGAACTGTTTCAGTGAAATAATAATAAATGTTCACGAACATTTATTATTAAATGTTCTTCGGTCGGAAGGTTAGGAAGATGGGCGGAAGAGCTACGATCGCACGATTTCGACGTTACTCACAAGCGCGGAAAACACAATGTGGTAGCTGACGCTTTGTCGCGATTATCCGAAAACAATGACGCGACGGACGAAGATACGCCGAAAATGAACGCGATCGAAATTAAAAAAACACACTACTGATAAATGGTACAAAAACCGAATTTTCCAAATTCTTAAACACCTCAGAAGGTTTAAAGATTGGAAAATAATCAACGGCAATATATATATAGGTATAAGCCAATGAAAGATATCGACGATATCATTCCCGATCTCAACGCGTGGAAAGTCGTAGTCCCGGAAGAAAAACGCGAGAAACTTCTAGAGGAGGTGCACGTAGAGCCGACCTCAGGACATTCGGGTGTTGAAAAAACATACGCACGTCTGTCTCAGTCCTACTATTGGCAAGGAGCATATAAGAACACAGTCCGTTTCGTGAACAATCTCACGACTTGCCAACAGACTAAAACTGAGCAGTGCGCGCAAATAGGATTAATGGGTTCCCGCGAAATCGACAGACCGTGGAAAATAATTGCAGCCGATACGATGGAAGAATTCCCAAAAAGCAAAAACGGCAACGAACATCTTCTTGTATTCGAAGACCTATTCACGCGATTTGTTATATGCGTATCGCTCCGCAAAAAAACTGGCGCTAGCGTGAAAAACACACTCGAGAATATCATCTGCGCACAATTCGGTACACCAGAAATATTCTTATCCAATAACGGGAAAGAATTTATAAACGACACTATCAGACAATTTTTACAAGATAACTTGAGAACACACGAACGAACTCTAACATACCACCCACAGAGCAATCCGGTTGAACGCGTCAACCGCGTTTTAAAAACGCGACTAGCAGCGTTCATACAAACAAATTACAAGGAATGGGACAGATACATACCACAATTTCAGTTTGCACATAACATAAACACGTACACAACTACGGGGAAAACTCCCGCATTTTTAATGTTCGGAAGGCAACTACTACCACCGAAAATGTGGCGACGCGAAGTCGAAAGCGTAACCAGCGCGAATGACAACCGAGACTCCCCCACAAACGACACAATCGAAGATTTGACAGACGACGAATCAACAGAAACACACACTTACAACACACGTAGCAAACCGAAATCGCAAAATAAAAACAACACGATAAACATAAGCAATATACAAGACAACAATGCAAATGACGAAGAACACACGAAAAACGAGAGCGACAATAACATATTACACAAAATTAACGATTGGTCAACGCGAATGCAAAACCTAAAACGCATACACGACAACGCGTTGAACCAAATCGACAAAGAAAAATTAAAATAAGAAAAGTATGTGTGAATATGTGTATAACACAATATTCAAAGACTTTATCCCTCGGTGTTTTTTAATAATAATTTAATAATAATTTATTATTGAAACAGTAGTCGAGGAAGCCGGAACAATAATAGTCCGTCTCCTTGCTTCTCGCTTCTCCTTCCCCCGCCTGAGATTGGCCGGGGAAGAAACACATTTCGATCTATAGGCTGTTGTGCTCCTCTATATTTTCCTGAAGAGGGTGACAGTGTTCACCGAAACGTCGAAACAAAAGGAAAAATGGTATAAATTAATTTTTACCTTTTTCCCAACACTTGCCTCGGAGAGATCGATAGACTCTTTTATATAATATAAAATAAGAAAAACACGAACGAAACAACATGTAAAAGAAATTATTAAAAAAACCTGTCAGATAAGCAATAAAACAAACTAGCGCACAAGCGCGATTACACGGGCCACATGCGAAAATTATTCGCGAAACTCGAAAACCCATACCCCCCCCCCACCCGTGACAACGCGAAAGAAAAATAAAGAGAGAGAGACAAGTCGAATGACATATCTTAAAAATTTAAAAGAAAGAATCCCAAAGCTCACGAATATAAAACTTATATAATAAACATATATTAAACTTTAAAATTCCACGATATGTCATTGGAGACACAAGCGGTTTCGCGTTTCTTTACTACATTAAGAGCTCCAGCAGGGGGCAGTGCGCTGGAGGTGGCAGGAGCCGCATACGAAACCGCTAGAGGGGAAGGGTAAAGAATTAGGAGAGAGAGAGAGAGACTCGAAGAGACTCGAGTCAGCGCTGAACACAGCGCTAAAAGAGAGAGAGCGCGCGCCAGCAGAAGAGCGCAAAAGAAAGAGAGAGAATTCAAGAGACGCGACATCGCGTTAGAAGACGCTGCCGCGCGAGAAGGACTGGGGACAGTAGTTCGGACTAATTCTTGTCCGAAAAGTAGAAGAACGCAACCGCGCTCGCCAGATTATCTCCTGGTCATCGACCCGGTCAGACGCTCCGCACCTAATTAGCCCGCAGGGACACCTCGCGCCGGTCACCCGCTGAGAAGCCCAAGCCGCTGCACGGCCCTTCGCCTGCCACTGCCAGCCTTACCTCCCAGGACCGCCACGCTGAGGCCACGACGAGGACTGCGAGCCCAGAGCCACCGCTAGCCTGAGCCGCTCGACCTCCGCCGCGCCGGGAGCCACAAGAACTCCGGCCCCGAGAGGAACATCCGAAGATAACGCCGGCCAACTGCGAGCCGAGGCAACGATCACTTGTAAGTGTCGGCCTCGCGCCCTTGTCTCTCTCTCTCTCTCTCTCTCTCTCTCTCTCGCGGCGACGATTCGGGGCACCAGAGCACCCCAAGGCGCGTTCGTAGCGTAAGTAGAACCCGGTGAACGCGGGCTCGCAGAAGCCGTTGGCCGCGCCGACCTCGATCCGGGCAGCGCTCAGCGCGGCGACCGAGCGCGATAATTCCACAGCGCGAGCGCGCGTCTTTTGTAAACAAGTACGCGGAATAAATGCACGGGTGAGCGTGATTTGCTTACCCGCTATCTCATATAAATTGAGTATACGTTATTCCGCGCACTCCTATTTCCTAGCACCCAAGAACCCTTCCAAAGTCCACCGAAGGAGCTGAGCAGCCGAGCAGGACCAGGAGGCCGGGTAAGATAAAATCTCTTTTGTGAACGAGTCCCCCGCTGGAGGAGAGCAGCCGCTAGGAGTGCCCCCAGGAAAACCCCAGGCAGGATCCTCGTCACAAGATATATAATTTTTTTAAAATAGCTAAAAATATGTTTAATACCTACATTTGAAGTAGGAGAAAGATTTTTTTTAGACTATGAATAAATAATTTTTTTCAGCCTATTACTTATTAATGTCTTTTTTACAGTTTTAACTCAGACATAACCCCTTAGTTAAGCAGTTTGAAAATAGAAAAAGCAACTTTTTCTTGATTTTCGACAACTTACTTATTTTTCAAATGCGAGCGTCATTTGTTATTTTATACTCATTTTTTACAAAAAATGGCTTGTGATTCACTTATCTCACCGAAATCGACTGCGATTGACTTCATTAGTGCTAATAACATGACAGTCGTATTTTGGGCCTGAACCTATACATACATTAATTATACGGTCATTTCGAAAAATCACTAAAAACAATTTTTAGGCTATAATTTTGATTCCAAGCATTTCACAAACAAAAGTCAAGTAGAAAAGTTATAGAACTCAATGAAATACAACTTTTTTAATGTACAACAAAGTTGAAAAATGCATTCAAATCAACTTAACGATCCAAAATCGAATTTTTTAATTAAAAAATCAGCTTTTTTGCATAATATTTAAAAATAATGCATTTTATAAAAAAAAGTTAAATAGAAAAATTGTAGATCTCATTGAAATATAACATTTTTCTATTAACATCAAAGCTGACAAATGCATGTAAAGCAATTTAATAACCTAAAATCCAATTTTAAGACTAAAATATGAATATTTTCGCAGACAACTTAAAATTAAGACGTTTTGCAATAAAAAGTTAAAGAAAAAATTTGTAGATCTCATCTAAATACATCTTTTTTCTATGAATATCAAAGATGACAAATACTTTTACATCAAGTTAAAAACCCAAAACCGATAAGACACAATATAAATTAATATTTTCAGTATACAACAAAGATTAAACTAGGCGAGCGCGAAGCGCGAGCTATGTGCGGTTGTGCCTTATAGGCAAAACGCTTATATGCGAAGCGTTTTGCATGCCTTGCATCGCAAAGCCGCCGCGGCCCTCTGGTAACATCAGTTATGATATTGTCATCGATTAAATTAATATATTTTGCTACAATACTTTAACACATCATCAGCTCTTGCAGGGTAAATGGCGTCTGACCATGTCATCATTTTTTCGGATATTGTCAGAGAAATTATTGATAAACTTATGGAAACCTAAATTAGCGCCTATATAATGTAGAAGAATTATTCTGTAATCGAACATTATTCCAATGAAGACGTTCACAATTTTTTCGTAGATGATTGATGCGATCGGGTATGAATGGTGGTAGAATAAAGCTATCGAAGTAAGAGGCGTTACAATATTTATCAACATATATAGCAGTCTAATGCATACCAGATTTGGTATGATCATCCATATTAACAATAAATACTGTCGGTTTTGACTACACATTTAGTATCTGATCTGCTGTATATACGCGAACAGTGTGGAAACGAATTTTCGAAACATATTTTAAGTAGATAAGCCAAGCTAATACTATTTCAGGCTGACAGAACTTCAGGCTGATTCTAGTTCACCTAACGTTCAGACGTTCTGGTTCACACTGCTTTATTGACATTTTTTTTCTATTTCGATATTTCGTTTCGTAAATTTTGATGTTTTAGTTATTAATGCACTCTGCTTTACGGAGATTTTTTTCTAGTTCATTTTTTCTGCCTCGATGTTTTGAATTTTTTTTTGTTGTGAAATTATATTTCGAATTTTATATGAAAAAATTTGTGAGAAAAAAATTTGCCGCAGCTGGGGGGGGGGGATTCGATCCTAAAACCTTTCGGTTGCGACTCGGGCGTCTTACCGACTCAACCGTCACGACTTCTTGCGAACTTAAATATAGATTATCACTATATACACACATTCTATGTATAACTAATGTTTACTTTTTTGCTTCGAATTATATTTATGAAATTATTTTTTATTAAATCGTTTATCCGTACGCTATGTATGCTTATGAAGGCTCTGCAAACAGTCGATTATTTATGTGCGAGAAAAAAATTTCGGAAGGGGGGATTCGAACCGGAAACCTTTCGATTTTGTTTCAAGAATCTTATCGAGTCGCCCGTTGCAATCTCTTTCGATAATGTTTTTATATGGAATAAAGAGTTCGTACGTTTTTGTAAAATATGGTGGCCCTGAAAAGGGCCGATTGGATTAAAACAAAACATCAATAGTGATCATCGTCGTCGCTGACCTCCATCTAATCGTCCTTGTCGTCACCGTCGTTCTCGTCGTCCCCGTCGTCCCCGTCATTTTCATCGTCATCATCGTAGTCGTATTCGTCTTCGTCTTCGTCGTCGTCCTCATCTTCGTGATCGTGGTTATTATCATTGTCGTGGTCCATCAGCTCATTCAGGAATTCCAATTCCTTTTCAATCGCGGCAACACGATCTGTTATTACAAACAGCATGTCATCATAGATTTGGATGTCGGCAGACAGCATGTCATCGATTTGTAAGTCGGCATCGGGCGAGACATCCTCGAACTCTTCGTCTTCGTCGTCCTCGCTTACACTCATCATAGGACATGCATATGTATTCGTCTCGAGATAAGACTCGAGATCAGACCACAAACGGAAACCTTCGCTCTCCACCTCCAATTCGTCCACTACTTCAATTTCCCAAATTAACAGGTCCGTCTTCATCTCGATGACTTGAGTGCAATGATTTCCTAACGCCGATTGTCTCCCTTTTTATATGTTTACCACCGGTAGCACATCATTGGCCAATAAATTGGTAGAGGGGAACATATTTTTCTTCTTGCAAACTTGAGTATTAACCCTCTCTCATAGAAGCTGTCACTCGAAAGAGTAAAAAACGAATTTTTAGCTATAAAAAGGGAAACATTTCTACACGAAGCATCATTAATATTCGGTCCTTTCGAAAGAAAAGATGAATCCGAATTACTTTTCGCTAATGGGACAACAGTCGTGGGACTTAGCCTACAGATCCCCGACACCCCCAATAGGCGCATCACGGTATTTGAATCAGCTAATTAATCCGTTTTATCGACCACCCGAGATTTTCACCAGGTCGATTTCAGTGAGGAGATTACCTACACCTTCACCTGAAATTATAACAGTCTCACCTTCTTCAGAACTGTCTCTGAGACCATTCCATATTTTCACCAGGTCGATATCAGGGAGGAGGAGATCACCTTCACCTGAAATTATATCAATATCGTCTTCTCCAGAGCTGTCTCCGACTATGCGCGAGTTGCTTGCATATATAAGATCACGGCCACTAGCAAAAAGACAGAAAATTTATAACTTTATACCAGAAGTTAAAATTTTGCTAACTCCAAAGAAGCCGATTCCTGAACCAATTAATCCTGGTCTCTCCTCCTGAAGTCGAGATTTTGCCGACTTCTAGGAGACCAACTCCAGACATCATAAATTTGTCATTCTCGTCGGAAACATCGCCAATACCCTCGCGAGTAAAAAGGCGATTATCGTTCAGCAGCGACTCCGAGGAATCGTGAACAGAGCTTCCGGTACGTCGGTACGGCGACGACGACGAATCACCAAGGCTCATCATTTGGTCAAAATTTGAAAAAGAAGAAGATTAAAATGAAAACATAAAAATTTACGCTGCTGCATTATGATTTAATCGGCCCATTTCAGGGTCACTATATTTGTTTAACGTAGAATTATTATTCTTATTTCAATAATATAATTGGCCCTTTTCAGGGATACTATAATTATATAACGTAGAACTATTATTCTTGTTAAAATAAAATAATCATTTTTCATAAATACTAATTTCTTAGTCGACGCATAAAACTGTTTTGAGAAAAACATTCATATTCTACAAACTGGTTTAATGAAAAATTGTCCTAGCAAAGCCAAACAGCATTTGCCTTTTAAAATAATGGAAGGTGAACGTTTGTGCAAAATTTCAGCTTTCTACCTATTGTAGAAAAGACTTAGCTCAGAAAATGCTGTTCTTGCGGTGTTTGCTAATGATAATACTGATTCTGTGGAGACCAAATAATACAGTTTTGAAAAAGTCATTCATATTTTCTCAACTGTTTTGATGAAAGATTGTCTTATCAAATGAGACTGCTTTTGCTTTTTCAATGATGAAAGTTGAATGCTTATACAAAATTTCAGCTTTCTAGCTATTGTAGAAAAATTTTTGCAGTAATAAATATGAATTTTTGGTGACCGAGTAACCTAGCTTTGAGAAAGACACTCATATTCTCAAAACTTATTTGGTGAAAAATCATCCTATCATAATCAAATTACATTTGTCTATTAAAGGATAAATGTTTATCTAAAATTAAATCTTTCTAGCTATTCTGGAAAAATTGATAGTCGAATACTTTTTAGGTAGAAGTATACCCGAGTTTTTAAAAATAATCATTCGTTACTCTCTTACTTTCTACAATAGCTAGAAAGGTGAATTTTTACAAATAGTCGTTTTATTTAATTTTAATTTGAATTTTCTTCCTTTTTTTATTATATATGCCTAACAATAAAAGCTATAACACACAAACACATGATGAGGAAAAGGATCTTATAACCTATAAATCATTTTTTTATTTCTTCGTTCTCGTTGTGAGGATCATTCACCTAATTTTTTTTTTCGATTTCCTCGCGAATGAGGAATAGTTCATCCTATATATAATGAGACTGTGTGTCCTGAAAAGGACTCTCTCATTTGTAACCTACGTTTTCGTTTTTTTAGTTATTCTTCTTCTCTTGCGTAGTATTGAAAAGATCTCTAATACACGTAAGAGTCTACGTTTAACAATCTCATAGAGATTAAACACAATAGTTTGTTCCCCCAGTACTGAACTAAACATTGCGAAGACTTAAAACTTCTCAAGATATCAACCATAGCTCAGTATTACAAGGAGACGTCAGTTCACCTATGGAATTATTATTTAAACGTGCTAGCTGGTAACGCTGAACCTGGAGATATAAATAGATGGTTGGAATTTAGCGATGCAGCTATAAGCAATGCAAGTAAATTTGCATGCTCGTCAACTCTTGCAGTAGCAGATAAACAAAAACTTCAATCTGCTATAAGTCGATTCGTGATCATGAAATTGCCGGTGCTGGTATCGCAACTGTTAAAGATGCTCCATCAGTCGAGTGGGACGATGTTAAAAGTGCGTTTGAAAATCGCATCAAAACTATCATAATCACGAATCGCAAGCACACAGATATTTCAAAATTTATAGATAATGCGCGAGAGCAGTTTATCTCGCAAATAAATAACACTCTTCACAATGAACATATGCTCAAAGTGAATGCTGTGTTCGCTGCCGAATCGTGCATATAAAATATGGTAAAGAGATATCGGATATCAAATATTTTAATACAAAGACAGCACAGATATACTCAAGCACGGACTTGAATGACTGGTTTAAGTTGAACGTTGCGCAGTCCATAGATGCAAAGTCTGAAGAATTCCAAGAGCAAGAATCTGGCTGAACTCTTCGTGCAGTGCTGAATCTAGTTATTAACGTCAACAAATATAATCCTTTGCGAGGAAGTTCATGCATTGACTTGCCTGCACCTGTAAAAAATAAGAAAGCTTGCATTAATGTCATGAACACTGGATAATCAGTGCTTCAAATGGGCAATTTTATCGGCTTTACATCCTGTCGATAATAATACTCATCCTGTATCAGCGTATGTACAATATGAAAATAAATATAATTTTCAAGGAATTGAATATCCTGTTGACCCTCGAAATATTACAAAGTATGAAAAGCAAGTCCATGTGTACTTCTTAAAAAAGAAAAGTAAGCAGTACACCGTTTTACCGAGGCATTTGACTGCTCATAAGAAAGACAAGCACGTCAATTTACTTCTCGTTGAAATTTATTACATCGATGAAGATGATGATGAGAAAGAACAGATTGAAACTGAAAAAAATACAGTTTTCACTACGTGTAGATTACTATTTTATATTTTAAATTATATCAGTGATCGCAAAGAAAGAAGTTTGTCGAAGGTACGGTTATAAATTTACGCTTTATCAACTCGTTTCGATTCATGTCCTCATCGCTGGATAAGCTGTCATAGTACTTGACAGAATTAAATACATTGGAACGAGTTTTCAATGCAGATGGTATTGCAAAGAGGAAAGGCGTTTTCCCATATGACTGTTTCCTCGCTCGCTAAGCTCAACGAGATTCATTTGCCGACAATAGACAATTTTTTCAGTAGTCTTTACAATGCACACAAAAGCGATGAAGACTATGAGCATGCTAAGCAAGTATAGCATGACTTTAACATACAAATACTGGGAGAATACTCGGACTTATTCCCCAAGACTGATGAATTATTATCTGAAGTTTTTGAAAACTTTAGAACTAATTGTATGCAAGCGTATGACTTAGATTCAGCACACTACTACACGACTCCAGGTCTGTCATGGGATGTTAGGTTGAAATATACTCAGGTAACTATAAATAATAATCCAAAATCTGAAAAATTACATATATATATATATATATATTGTGACGTTGTGCTTTTTCCGTCCCTGGGGAGGCGTAGCACTACGTAATGACACCTATGCAGGTTTATCGCGAGCTCGTATTTTATAATTATTGTTGGACGCCCGAACTCGCGATCTGGTACTTCTATGATGCCGACTTGAGAGCTCCTTATACTCTAGGTCGTGGGGGAGAAGTGCAGGGAGATAAATACGCAAAATAAATACACGCGACTTGTAAAATATGACACTTGGTAATTTATTACAAAAATCAAATCCAAAGTTTATCTACTCGCGGACGCGTGCTCGTCCTCGGGCGAGCTCACCGTCTATAACGCGGGCTGGCTCTAGGTTAGGGACTCGCGGCGGGGAGGTATTTCGCAACACTCCTACATGTCTCTATTCCTTTTGCTGTACGTCCTCGCGTACTGGTGTTGCCTCGTACCCTGTGGAAGCGCTCGCGAAAGAAACTAATGATCGCTCGGAAAAATGCACACGGGGGAAATACTCGGGTCGCTCTGGTAGTCGCCTTGGAAGATTCGCCTTGCTTGCTCACTCGTTGTGTCTCGGTCCTCGTGGTATCGATACTGACTACACTCGCGCGTTCGGCAACTACGCCGGTTCGCGGCGTCTATCGCTCTCTCACTCGCACTCACGCATTTCCGCTAGATCGCTCTCTCGCGCCTATCACACATTTCCACGCTTTCGCACCATATATCATAGTTGTACTCTTGCGCCCTCTTTTAAAATTCTTTTAAATGCGCGCGACATTTTAAAACACGTTTACACGCTTGACTGGCTCTATTAATTACACTTACGCATTTTCGCACAGTTACGTACTTCGGCACGCTTACATTTTTATTTACCGCTCCCACGCGCGCTGTGGATCGAGCCATAGCCCTCCACCTTTTCCCAATATCATACGGCGCATACGCGTTGCCTCCACTCTCTCTCTCTTGTCTGTCTCTAATGCATTCGTTCGCTCGCTATTTCTGTCACTCTCGCACTCATGCTTCAGTCAATAGCTCGCCAACATGGCGGCCGCCGCTCGCGCGCGTACGCCTCGTGGCTCCCATGACTCGTATCTCTTGTCTCTCTCGCTCTCGTTGCTTCAGCGCTGCGCCGTTCGTCCCTCTCTCTTTCTCTCGCCTTGGCTGCCGCGCGCTGCTACGCGCTGTGTTTCCCCCACTCTCTCGCTCTCTCCTCGTGCTGCTGCTGCTCGGCGGCGTGCTGCTCTCGGCGCCGCGCTGTCCTGTGGCTTTAACAGCGGACTGCTTGCTTGCTGCTCTGAAGGCACCACCGAGTATAAGAGTATGTTATCTTAACTGGATGGTGTCCAGGCGAGCAGCCATCGACGGGATCCCCGTCACATTCCCCCTCCCAAACCTTTCATACTATTATGAAGAGGTTTTAGAAGGCGAATTGTGCTCGCATGGACACACCCTGCAGTGCAGGAAAGGACAAGTACGGGAAAGTGAGAAAATACAAGAGAGAAAAGAGAGAAAAAAAATTTTTTATGACTTACGGCTGGCTCATACCACCTGTGTCTGGCTACAATTCACTTATTTGTCCTGCTACGGGACTGGCGCTGTGGCTGCTGTAGGGCCTGGTGCAGGATTGCCTGGCGTAGATCCTCCGGCAGTCCCCGCGTCTCCTGCAGGATGATTGCCCAGTTTGCCAGGACCTCTGGGTCTCCTGTTGTCGGTGCAGGGGTGTCCTCCTCTGGCGAGGATTCCCTTGACCGCTTGGGGGAGGAAGGTCCGTCGTCCTCCGTTGTGGTCGCTGCTTCCGCTGGCCTTGTTGTCCTTTGAGGTCGCTTACGTGGACCTTAGCCACGTAAGCGACCTCAAAGGACTGGCTCTAATATATACACGACTGACGATCTTTTCTCAGTGACTTTAAATGGACCATCATACTTGGGGGCTAACTTGGCTGAGAATTTCTCAGTTCCTTTGGACAAGGGGTGAGATTTTCTCATCACTAAGTCTCCCACTTGGAATTCTACGACCCTACGGCCTTTGTTATATCGCTTACCTTGTCTCGTTCGTCCGTCGTCTATATATTTCGCTACCAAGTCTCGTAGTGCGTCTAGTCTCTTCTGTTTGTCTTTCCAAACTTCAGGCTCTAGTTTAGTCTTTTTCATCACTCCCTCCCATTCCACACGTAAGCTTTTCACCGGGGTGGGGTGTCTGCCATAATTTAAGAAAGCTGGCGATGTTTTTAGCGTCGCTTGCTTAGCTGTATTTATCGCATGTCGTAACTCGTGTAAATGCTTATCCCAATCACTGTGATTTTTCGCGAATGCGGAAATCATTGTTTTCAAGGTGCGATTGCTTCTCTCTTCCGGATTTGCTTGCGGATGGTAAGGTGGTGTAGTCACATGTTTTACGCCGTATTGCTCTAGTGTTTCTGCCAGATGTTTGTTGATAAACTCCGTTCCGTTGTCTGTCAATAAATATTCTGGTGTCTCCCACCTGAACAATATCAGTTCTTCGAAGGCTCTGGCTATAGATTTCCCGTTAGCCTGGCGTAATGGATGTATTTCCACCCAACGAGAGAATAAGTCTTGGAATACTACGAGATATTTATTCTGGCTGGAGCTTTTTGGGAACTCCATCACGTCTGCTGCCACGACGGACCATGGTTTCTCGACGATTCGTTTCCCGATCAGCCCTTGAGGAGCCTGTTGGGAAATCTTGTATGCCTGGCAAGTCTGACAGGTTTTTATGAATCGGCAGACATCATGGAATAGTCCGGGCCAGAAATACTCCCATGCTATCCTATCGTAGGTTTTCTCAATTCCCAGGTGTCCTGCTGAGATTTCGGCGTGCGCTGTGGTCAATACTCTTTCACGCAATTCCTCCGGCACTACCAGTTTCCATCCTTTGTCCGGGTGAGTGATGGGATCTAACATTGGATCTTCCTTGTGCCTGTACAACTTTCCGTTTTCGACTCTCCACTCGGGAAATTTCGTGGGGTTCTCTTCGACTTCGTCGCTTCTTCGTAGATACCATTTGTCCTCGATCTTTCCTATAGCTGAGATTTCTGGCTCTATCATTCTGGATAGCGCGTCTGGCACTACATGCTGGGTGCCCCTACGATGTATTATGTCGAAGTCCCATTGTTGAATTTCTATCGACCAGCGGGCTAGTCTACCTTTCGTATCCTTTAGCGAGCGGAGCCATTTCAGAGCGCTGTGGTCAGTGATCACCGTAAAGTGGTAACCCTCGACGTACGGCCTGAGTTTGTTGATAGACCAAACTAATGCCAAGCACTCCTTTTCGGTGGTGGTGTAATTTATCTCTGGTGCTGACAATACTCGGCTGAAGTAGACGATCGGGTGTTCTCCTTCGTCAAATTCTTGCGTGAGCACTGCGCCAATAGCGAAATTACTTGCGTCGCACTGGATCGTGAAAGGTTTCGTAAAATCCGGTCTGGCTAGGACAGGAGCGTTGGTCAACGCCTGCTTCAACTTGTTGAACGCTTCGTCTTGCTCCGGTCCCCAATTCCAGTTTTTCTGGTCTTTAAGCATTCTGACTAGAGGGATCTTTATCTCCGACTCGTTTTCCAAGAACCTAGAGTACCACCCAAACATGCCCAGGACTCGTCGTAAGCCTGTCAAGTCCTTTGGAGTTGGGCAGTTCATCACTGGCTCTATTTTTGCGGGGTCGGTTCGTAAGCCGTGTCGATCCAGAATGAATCCCAGGGACTTTATCTCGCTAACACAGAATTCACATATCTTCGGGTTAATCGTGAGTCCGGCTGACGTCAATTTGGTTAACACGTGTCTGACTCTATGTTTATGTTCCTCGAACGTGTCGGTAGCTATGACGATGTCGTCTAGGTATCCGAACACACTTGGGGAGTCCTCAGGGCCAAACAAAATGTCAACCATTCTCTGCAGCGTACTGGGTGCGTTGCAAAGGCCGAAAGCCATGCGCTTAAATTGCCATAAACCGTATCCAGGTACTGCAAAAGCGGTGTATTTCTTACTGCTTTCCTCCATTTTGACTTGGAAGTAAGCCTGCTTGAGATCGATCTTGCTCAAGTATCTGGCTGCGCGTAGCCTGTCTAGTATCATGTCCATTTGGGGCAGAGGGTAGCTATCCTTTTCCGTCACTTTATTTAATTCGATATAGTTGACGCAAAATCTCTCTGTCCCATCGGGCTTTGGCACTAGTAATGGCTGGCTACAATAAGCGCTTGCGGATCTCTCGATTACCCCGAGTCTTCTAAGTTCTATAGCTGCTTTTTGTATTTCCTCTATCTTCTTCGGTGAACGTCTTCTGGCTTTACAGCGTATGGGGGTTGGGTCTGTCACTACGATGTGGTGCTCAGTTAAGTCCGTGTACCCCAATTCCTCTCCGGGATTGTTTGGTAGTATCTCGGCCACCAGTTCCTCGATTTCCCGTCTCTCCTCGTCGCTGAGCTCGGAGATACCCGCGCTCTCTGCGATGATGATTGCTGGAGACCTAGCTTCTGGCCAGTCGAACTCTCTCCACTCTCCCAGATTGGCTCGCCATAGACCTTTATGGCTTGTGTCTATTTTGAACGTCTTGCAGAAATCTTTGCCCAAAATCAGTTCATGTGTTACTTCCGCTACTGCTCTTGCCATAATCGTTTTGTCTATTCCATCTAAGTCTATTCGGATTGGTAGAAATCCTAATACGGGCGACGTTCCTCCTGTCACCGTTCGTATCAGAGCTTCACTAGCTTTAAGTCGAGTCTTGTACCTCCTAGCGATCTCTGGGCCTACGATAGTTATCATGGCTCCAGGGTCGAACAAGGTTCTGTACTCTTTTCCGCCTAGACTGACTTTAATGTAGTCTCTATTATCTACCGTGGTCGTGGCTGCGTGCACCTCCGTTTCTTTAGATTCTCTGTCGACTCCGGCTTCCTCTAATTGTGCAGGGGTGCTAGGGTCTGACATTGTTTCGTTGATCAGAGTGTCCACAGCTACCTCGATTTCTCTTAACTTCATGTAATCTGTCTCTTCATCGAGCAAATCTTTCACTTTCGTCCTTATTCTTTGGTCTACTTCTAAGTCTTCCTCTAATAATTCGTTTGCCTCTATCAGTAGCATTTCCTCTTCACTCTTGCTATCTTCATCATCTGTAGTTACCTCTTTGTCAATTTCCTTAATTTCTTCCCACTTATTGTCTCCCTCCAGGGCGGTTACTCGAGTTTCTCCGAAATCTAAAGCCTGTGCTAACCTCTGAGCTGACTTCCTCTGCTCGCCGTTATTGTCTGGCCCTACAGTGGATTTCGGCTCCAAGTTTAAGTTGGCTTCAGCTCTCATGATTTTTTCAGCTTTCCTGAATTCTGCTAACTCTTTTACCTTTGCCAGGCTCTTTTTCGAAAATTCCACGATGTCCTCTAGTACTCGACCTTGGATCATGTCTTTCTCTACTCTGAAGCCTCGCTTTTTGCACAGCTGGATTTCTTCGTTTAACCTCGTATCCTCGTCACTATTCTCCATTGGCGCAGCCGGCGTCCCGTCTGGCTTAGATTCTGTGTCTCTAGCGATACTGGCTCTAACGTGATTTCCTCTGTTTGCCCCTGAATTAATCACTAGTTTCTTCATCTCTGTGACAGAGTCTGGCCGTTGTGTTGCAATGGCGTCTCCTCTTTTCACATTCGCGTTTACTTCCTTCTCGGCCTGCAGCGTTTGCCCACGGGTTGCGTCAGCGTTTCTTTCAGGCTTCGAATTTCTCTTTATCTCTTTTGTCTCTTCTTGTTGTGCGCCTGTCTTTAGACAGCTCGTCTGGCTGTTACTTACAGCTTTGGTCGCTACTTCCTGACTTCGCACTGTTTCTCGTGGCTTGCTGCCACTTTCTCCCCCTCCCAAAATTGACATACTTCTGCAAACTGCGGGGGTATGCTTGTCAATTTTGTTCGCTAGTTGAGGACCCAAGTCGTGAACACGGAGGTCGGCTGGCCCTTGGCGGTCTCCGTCGAGTCGTTTCCCAGAAGCTTTCTGACTGTCTGTTTTTTCTGTTTGATACCACATTTGTGCTCTTCCTGTCAAAGTGTACGGTACTAGCTTTAGCATGTCTTTTCCCGGTATCTTTAGACTGTCTTTAATGCCTGTCAATTTCCTGTTGTAATCTTCTGGGTCATCTTTAGGTGAGCCTGAATACTCTATCTTTAGATTCTTGATTAGTTGTAAATGACTGACATGGTCTTTAGCAGAGATACGGTTGCGGCTACCACATCTTTCTCTTCTGTGTTGTCTATGTCTGCTCCTATATGACGTGTCCTCTTCTGAAGAACTGCTGTTTGACGAAATGTCGGACGATTCTTCTGAAGAGCTGCTACTTGTAGATGGTGATCTTGACTTTTTGTGTAGTTTACGTCTCTTTTCTGTTTTTGATTTGCCAATCTTCGGGGTTGACTTTTGTCGTGAGTCGTGTCTGTATTTATGACTGACTTTCGTTCTTATAGTGCTGTCGGTTTCCGCTTCTGTCGATGTAATCTGCATTTCATGGATTGTCTTTTCCAGTTGTCTTCTCTGTGCTTGGAGTGAATCGTCATGCTCTGACTCCTCGCTCGAGTTTGGGCTAACCTGTAGTTTCTCATCAGTATTTTTCGATTTCTTTTTTGTTCCTGTATCACTTGCAATTGCTTCAATTTCTGGAAAATTCTTGGCGAATGAGTCGCTTACAGGTATATGCTTTTTTCCTGGTGAGGATTGTAGCAGAGTTGAAGTATGCTGGCTAACATACCATTTGTTACTGGGTAATGACTTATTCGCAGCTTCAGTCAATAAATGTTTCACGTATTCGGAATATTGTATACTCGTCGATGCACTCGGTTGAATAAACTCTGGTGTTATTATCGGTTTAACTGTGTCGTTAATTCTGTGACATTTCTTCTATTAGTTTCAACTTCATCGTTATTCGTATGTATTTGTCGTAGGATTATCGGCTGACTGTCCCATTCGTACCAAGGTGCTGCTATCTTTGTTTCCGTTAGTATTCTCGCTCCAAGTAATCTGTCTTGCAGTATTGCCTTACTGCCGTTAGTATCCACATTTAGTTCTTCTAAATAATCTCGCAATTCTCGTCGATCCAATTTCGTTATTTCTCTGATTATTGCTCTGACTTCCCTGTTTTTACGGAGTGCCGTCATTACCTCTTGATGGTCGGCGTTGGACATTTTGTGGTC
>JACCIB010001371.1:0-37650 GCA_018906965.1 Philotrypesis tridentata
GGGGCACGGGGGGGGGTGTTGGAGGACCCTGCACAGTCTGGCCGTATCCCTAAGTTCTGACCACCCGCTGCAGGCCCTCCTCCACCCCATAGTCCTGGCCTACTCAATGGCCCTCTTATAGTTCCTGCGCGCTTCCCTAAACCTCTGCATATCCGCCTCCGCCCTAGTTCGTTTAGATCTATTGCGGAGCCTTGTTACGCCCTTGCGCAGCTTCCCCAGCGACTTATTCCACCAGGGGGCTCCCTTGGGTTTAACCTTCCTCCTGAGTTCGCAGTTTTCCTCGTACGAGCTCACGATAATCTCTGTGAGAACCTAGCAGCAGTGCTCGATGTCCTCCACCGACCCATAAGATCTCGGGAATGCACCTATTCTTGCTCCCAGGCTCTCCCTGTATCCTTGCCAGTTGCTCTTCCTGGGATTTCTCCCATAGATTACCAATGTGCTTTTACCACCAATGTGGAACACGATTTGATTGTGATCCGACATTGTGACCTTATCCGAAACCCTCTATTCTTGCCCACAGAGATCTCGATGCCAGAGTGATGTCAATAACCTCCTCTCTTATCGAGTTCTCAAACGTCGGCTTGTTGCCTACATTCATTACATCCAAATTCGTGGACGCCAGAAACCCTAGCAGCCTTTCCCCCCTCGTGTTGATATCGGAACTGCCCCAAGCCGTGTGGTGCGCATTCGCGTCGCACCCCATTACCAGCTCGGTTCCGTTCCTCTCACACTCCCTTATCCAATTCTCTACTTCCATCGGCGGGCATTCCCCCTCGTAGGGGAAATTCGCTGTTGCCACGAGTAGGTCTCTCCTGATCCCCCCTCATCCATATACTTTACTCTAGCCGTGGCCAGATCCCTTGTGCAGTGCTTCGGCACCGTTTCTACCTGTAGTCCCTTCACAATGATACACGCCCTCACCAAGTTCATTGTACCACTGATCCGGGTTCCACAGCCATTTAGACCTGCTATCCTTCCCCCGTGAATCCAAGGTTCTTGGATTAGGCAGATACCTGTGTCCACCTCTGCCATGTGCCTGGCTAGAACCGCCGTGGCACTTTTGCAGTGGTGTAAATTGATCTGCGCGAACGCAATTTTGGTTGCTGCTACAGAGCCAGCCCCCGTGATCGCGTCCGCGCCCGGTCCCGTCCCCCTACTTACCATCAGGAGGACCCCCCTGTGGCTCCCGCCCCTTCCCCCGGTGCCATGTCGGTGTCCACCTGCATGGCATCGTCCTTTTCCATGGCCTCCCCCTCCTTCGTCTTCAGGGGGACGACATGGGCCCTGCCCGCTCCTAGGAAGGGTCGCCAGTCCAACGCTTTCAGCGCCTCGACCTCAGACCCTTCCAGGAGGACCTTCACTACCGTCTCTTCTCTTCTCCCGGCCTCCACCCCTTTGGTGACCTTGTTGGAGCTGGTCACCACCCAGGTTTCGGCCTTGAGAGTCGGGTTTTGACGGCCAAGGTTCTTGATCAACACCGCGGGATCTTTCGATCCCGGGCAGTAGACCAAGGCCCTAGTCATCTTCGCGAGGTCCCCCATGCCAACTGCCTTGACCTGGAGTCCCTCGCCCTTCCACTTCTCTACCTTCTCCAGAAGCCACGCCTTATCCTCTTTCGCCTGGCAGTTGAGTATCAACGCGCCCCTCTGCTGCCAATTTTCCCAAAACTTGGGAAAATAGGCATCGTCCGGTGCGTCGGTGATCTCCCCGTCGATGCGGTCGAGGACCCCGTGGGCTTCCCCTTCGCTCAACCGAGCGTCAGGATACAGCGTAGGAACG
This sequence comes from Philotrypesis tridentata, assembly GCA_018906965.1. Lineage (NCBI taxonomy): Eukaryota > Metazoa > Arthropoda > Insecta > Hymenoptera > Pteromalidae > Philotrypesis > Philotrypesis tridentata. The sequence goes on from JACCIB010001371.1 coordinate 1,783, forward strand.
ATAGCCACCTTTAGTTCGGTGGCCACCGCTCTGCTATACGCCCTCTGCCCAGTACCCGAGCCCTTCTTTACCTCCCTCGGAGTTGAGCTGTCGGAGTGCGCTCTCTTAGAGGGTGTCAGCGGTGCCACCGCCTCCTCTCTCCTAGCTAACGCCCTCCTCTTTCTCTCCGTACCCGAGGGCTTTTTCCTCTTTGTTTTCTTTCCCTCAGTCATCGGGGTTACCCCCGAGACCTCCGGGAATACCTTACCCGCGGCATCCGGCCTGCTAGCCTCAGCCTGCGGTCCTTCTGTATTTGGGCTAGGGAGCCCTTCGGTTCCAGGCGCTTTTGGAACCATTTCTTTTTGTTTTCCTTCCATGCTTGTTTTTGTGAAGCGGGTGTATCGTGTGTGTGTGTGGCAGGCAGACCCTTCCTCCCCGACTCCGATACCCCCCCTGCTCCTCCCACTGAAGAGCCCCCTCTCCCCCCCCAGTGGCCCCGGCGGGGCCCCCCGTCCAGCCTGCTGTGGCCCTATCCGGTCACCAGCCGGCAACAGCAGACCTTACGGGATTTTTCGCCGGCTGAGGGGGCGGCCAGGTCCGGTTGGTTAATCCGGCCCGGGCCCCTAAAACTATCCGGCGGCCCAGGAGCGCCATTAACCCAGTTTTCCCGCTGTACCCTCCGGAAAGGAAGAGAGGCCTCCTACTGGAGTGGCACAGAAAAGGGTCGCGGCTTCGGGGAATCCAAGTGATCCTGCAGTGTAGTGTCTTGTAGTGTGTGTCCGTGTCCTTGTGCTGTATAGTGTGCCCTACCAAGCCCTACCGCAATTCGCTCGGTAGGGGAGGGCCGGCCCTTATCCCGAGCCACCCTCTGTCAGGGGGGGCTTAGTGCACACGCAGGGGCTTCACCCAGCAGCCCCTGGGCGTCGTTCGCGACCACCTGGACCCCGGTGGCCAACCAGTCCCCTCGGCACGACAGCCACACCTTGGGATTAGGGGTTGGATAAAAATACCCATTGCGCCTCCTCCCGAACGCATTGGGGGGTTGTTCTTAGCCTCTGACGGACCCGCATGGCCGTTCTCGAGAACCCCAAGACCCATTCCCAGTCCCAGGGAGAGGCCCGGCCGGAAGAGCCCTTTTTACGGGGATCCCAGACCAGGGAAGCTACTCCCGAACCCGAGAGGCGGTACCCCGCATCAGTCCGGTTTCGCCGCCATGCCTGGGTGAACCCTACCCCCAGCCCGGGGGGCGGTCGGCCGATGCTCCCGTCCCCGGGTGCATCGCCCCCCCACCCCCCGACCCGGTTCGGGACACCACACTCCCGACACCGAGGCCGGGCCGGCCGCTTGGACCCGCCAGACGAGCCCCCACACTGGCCCCGAGGGCACACGTCAAAGTGACAACCCCTAGTGGGGTGACTAAGGGTAAGCGAATGTCACATATTTGTGACCGTTGCTTACACTATTTTCGTACTGAACATGCGTTGCGTGAGCACGAAGTTGACTGTGCTCAAGTCAATAAATGTTAGGTTAAGCTTCCTAGCGAGAAGGACAAACTTCTCAAATTTGAGAATTTCAAGCGAGGTGAACGTGTCCCCTACGTCATCTACGCTGACTTTGAGTGTCTCTTGAAGCCTGTGCAAGACAAGCACGCTTTCCAAGAACACCAAGCCTATAGCATTGGCTACTATCTGTCGAGTAGTCAGAACGATGGCTACTCTCGCTATCGTAGCTACAGGCAAGTAGAGAGCGATGATGCACAAATCCCTGCTCAGTGATTTGTTGCTGAGCTCGGTACGGTGCGGTGCAAGCTGGAGCAGGTTTACACTAACCCGAAACCGTTAGCACTAACAGCAGACGAAGAGCAAGCCTTTGCTGAGGCTGACACCTGTCACATCTGCAAGAAGCAGTTTGTGCAGATGCAGACAAAGGTGCGCGATCATTGTCACCTGACTGGTCGCTACCGTGGAACTGCCCACCAGGGATGTAATCTGAATTTTCAGAATTTGCATTATATCCCGGTCATCTTCCACAATCTCACCGGATACGACTCCAACTTTATTATGAAGGAGATATCGTGTGCGGCTACCTTCAAGGAAAATATTAGCCTTATTCCCGAGAACAAGGAGCGCTACATCTCCTTCACCAAGTTTGTGGATGGAAGCGACATTAGCTTCCGCTTCCTCGACTCCTTCCGCTTCATGGCGTCTTCCCTCGAGAAGCTAGCCTCCTACCTCGATCATCTCGACATCGCTAAGCGAGAGTTCGAGCAGGATGGCTATACGAGTGAGCAGATAGAGCTCCTCCAACGTAAGGGAGTATTCCCTTACGACTATGTCTCAGGCTTTGACCGGCTAAAGGAGACGGAACTCCCCTCCCAAGCCGACTTCTACAGTCATCTGACTGAGAGCGGTACTGCGGATGCGGAGTATGCGCATGCACAGAACGTATGGCCGCGCTTCAATATCGCTAGTCTCGGTGAGTACTCCGATCTATACCTTTAAAGACGGATGTGCTCCTGCTAGCAGACATATTTGAGAATTTCCGCTCGACATGTCTCCAAGCGTCCGGTCTCGATCCCGCTCATTACTCACCACCCCGGGGCTCACTTGGGACGCCATGCTCAAGCATATACTGGAGTAGAGCTAGAACTACTCACAGATATTGACATGCTCCTCTTCGTTGAGCGAGGCATCCGGGGTGGTGTAAGCCAATGAGTAATCGCTACGCAAAAGCGAACAACTGCTACATGACGAGGGTTACAACTCGCTGTAGGAATCGAACTACCTCATGTACTACGATGTTAACAACCTCTATGGTTGGACGATGACGCAATCTCTACCCTATGGAAAATTCCAGTGGGTAGAGAACGTCAGCGCTGAGGGAGTATCGCTCAGGTCGACGATAACGACCCCTACGGGTACATATTGGAGGTCGATTTAGAATATTCCCGGTGAACCTCTCCACGATAGGCACATAGAGACCTGCCTCTCTGCCCCGAGCATCGAGCTGCACCGGGATCCAAGCAGCAGAAGCTAATGACAACCCTGCACGGCAAGGAGCGATACGTAGTGCACTATCGTGCCTTGAAGCAGGCAGTGAGTCAGGGCGTAATCATCCGGAAAATTCACCGGGTCTTGCGGTTTGAGCAAAAGCCCTGGCTCAAACAATACGTAGTGGAGCTAAATACGGAGAAGAGGAAGGAAGCGAAGAATGAGTTCGAAAAGCTCTTCTTCAAACTCCTTATCAACACGGTCTACGGGAAGACCATGGAGAATGAGCGGAAGCGCGTTGACGTGAAGCTCATCACGAAGTGGGGAGGGCGCTACGGTGCAGAGAGCTTGATAGCAAAGCCTACGTTTCACAGCAGCTCCATATTTGCTGAGAACTTCGTGGCTATTCAGCTCGAGAGGACGGAGATAACGATCCGCAAGCCCATCTATGTAGGTCTCTCCGTCCTCGACCTCTTTCGAAAATTAACGTTTATACGATTTCCATTATTCGCATATATGCATAAGGGGTATGGTGATCAGTGTAAGTTGCTGTACACTGACACCGACAGTCTCATTTATGAGATTAAGAGCGTCGACAATGTCTACCGAGTGATGCAGGAAGACATTGCACTCGGTTTGACACCAGCGACTACCCCAAGGACAATCAATTCGACATGCCTCGTTGGAATAAGAAAGTCCTTGGGGTAATGAAAGATGAATACGCTGGAAGCATCATCATTGTTTTTCGAGGACTACGCAGCAAATTGTACAGCGTCGAAATAGATGGTCAGAAGCCCATAAAGAATGCTAAGGGTTATATAAGGGCGTGAAGAGCCCCGTCGTGAAGGCTAGAATCGAGCCCGAAGACTATGATCGGTGCCTCTTCAGCCGCGAGGTCATCACCCGCCAGCAGCAAAACATCCGCTCGCGGCGACACGTGGTGACCACCGAGCGGCAGGAGAAGGTCGCACTAAGTCCCCACGACGACAAACGTCATCTTGTGTTCGGCCAGACCGATACGTTGCCGTGGGAACATCATAGTCTTCGGGCTTGCGAGGCGGCACTCGCAGAGGGCGCTACCGTCTGCCCCTGCAACGAAAAGGAGGAGGAGCTGGCATGCAAGAGGCCTAGACTACAGTAGGTAAGTCGTAAACCTAATTTACCGACTATACATCAATACTAACCTCTTTCTTTATTCCAGATTGTAGTCTGCTAGGTCTAGCAGAAGAAGAAACGGAGGGGTAAATTCAAGTTGGTTGTACCTCACGGATGGGGGTGTGGTTGGGGCCCCCACCACTTCAAATCACAACAAGTTTGTACAGGATCAGCGGTGACGGCGGCTCGAACGATAGAGTGGAAGAACTGTGAATCAGTGGGGAGAGCTGTACATAAGGAGGTGAGGCTAGCCGTAGAGATCATTCTCGCCAGCCGATCACAGAGTGAACATTGTATCCTAGTACTCCTCGAAGATCATCAGGTGTTCTCTTCCTTGTAGAAGACTCCTTGCAGAAGACTCCTCGCAGAAGATTCCTCGCAGAAGATCATACCTCGCAGAAGATGGATTTCGCAGCATTGAATAAGGTTGCAGCTGGGTGCTTCTTGCCTACTAAGAAGCTCTCAGAGCTGGAGAAGGATAACGTGTACTTGGTCTCAGAGCTGAAAAGAGCAAAGACCAAGTATGGAGCGAAGGTGGTGGCTACCCTGGATACGGAGTTTGACGTGTTTCTCCCAGGCAGGGTATCCACTGCTCTTGAGCAGAACGATACCTTGTTTGATCAGATGTCTGATGCTGCGAATAGGCTAAAACTCAGCCTAACCTATCTTGGTGGTTGTGGTATTGAGTTTGGTAATGCTTAAGCGAGCTAACTTGTCGTTTTAACGGAGGGATAATTTCAATGGTTGGTTGTATCTCACGGGTGGGGGCGACAAGATACCTGCTGGAGGGGAGAGCTATACATAAGAACGTGTAGTAGTCTGAAGAGCTCATTCTCATCAGTAGCTTATCATCATTGAGTGAACGTAGAAAAAAAAGCATGGATTACAGATTTGAAGAAGAAAGGTTACAAAGCTTCGAAAACTGGCCCTTGAACTATATGGAACCAGCACGCCTCGCAGCTGCAGGATTTTACTACACAAAGCAAATCGATAAAGTACGTTGCTTTGCATGCGAAATTGAATTGTGCCGTTGGGAAGATGGAGCTGATCCTATGGTGGAACATCAACGATGGAGTGGACATTGCCGATTCATACGCAAAGCACCTTGCGGTAACGTCCCCATAGGTAGTGCATTAAATCCTACCTCAGCTTCACATAATGTTTGTGAAGTAATCAAGTATCAACAAGTCAAGCAGCTATTGATGAGAAGAATGGTTGTAAGACATGCTATAACGAAGAAATTCAAGTAGTGTTTATTACATGCGGTCATGTTGTCGCATGCTTCAAAGTTAATAACGTGCGCAATTTGTCGTAAAAGCATCACCAACACTTTAAATGTCTTCTTTTCCTAAGCATCAATCCAGCTGTTGTGAGTCTTATCGAATCCAAGCCACTTGACGTATACTTGATTTCCGCGTTTCTTCAAAACTTTTTCAACGAGATATACGTCAGGATACTTTGTTTTTGACAGTTGCTGCTCGTAAAATGCTCCACTAATAGGCTTGTCTTGATAGTCCTTCAAACGATAAGTGGGAGGAATCGTTGGCGCTACTCGACTCACTGTGAATTTCTCTGTTGACCAGTTTGGTGTATACCCTTCTCGAACACTTGCGTCGCTTGCTGAAGCGAACGCTATCTCCGACTTTAAATGTAGGACGCTTACTTTTATAATTGTCCGAGTATACGTTTCATAACTTGAAATTGATTATCAAGCGAGACCTCGCTAGGCTTCATTTCAATTTTTCGATGTTTACTATTGTTAGTTTTCCAACAAATCAGATAGCTATCGAGCCACTTGTAATTTTCCTTGAATACTGAATTGTAGCCACATCTTGCTCTTGAGAGTACGTTGAAACGTTACATATAGAAGCTTTAAGAGTACTATACGTCGAGTACAAATTGATCCTGTATCGCTTCATCAGCTTCTCAAAATTGCTATTGTAAAACTCGAGCCCTCTGTCTGTATGTAAATTCTTCGGTACTCGACCTTGACGCAGCACTGACTTCATTGCCGCTGTAACTTCTTCACCAGACTTTTCTTTACGGGAACAGCCCACGCAAACTTGGAGAATACGTCGATGATTGTGAGAAGATACCTATAACCTTTATTTTCCTTAGCATAGGGCTTCATTTCAACTAAATCAGCTTGCCATGTCTCATCTAAGCCACGCATATCAAACTTTCGACGAGGATAGTTGTGACGAGCGGACTTGTGAAGTTCTTCAACTACTGCTTTCTTATGCTCCATGTTACACGTCTGCAGAGTGAATGTTACTCATGATCTGTGCTACAGCTTCATTTATAGTCTCGATATCGCTCTGCTGACTTGACAACATCAAGTCGAGCTCGTCTCTGTGTGCTTCAACGATATCATCTAATTTGCTTAGCTGCTGTTCCAATAGGGAAATAAGCTCTAGTATTTTTTGAACTTCTGCTTGAAGAGTTTCCAAGTTGACTGCTTCATTTTGCTGACGAGGAGCTGCTAAATTGCATAGTCTCTTATTGTCCAAGTCGTAGTGACCATCGGTTGTGATTTTGAAGACAAACCCTTGAGGTCCACGACTGCCTTCATTCTTCTTCAGATTACGTCCAAACACGTCGACGCTCATCTTTAAAATGATTGTCAGTACTCTGTGCGCTCAATATATATAGCCGTCCTCGCGTAACTCTTCAATAATCGAATGAATTTCATTAATATGACTCGGATTACCAGCTGATTGCTCAGCTATAAGCAAGCGAAGCCTATCGACCAGCTCATTAGGATCGTTCCAATAGATATAATCCATTTTGGTGTTTTGACGAGAGATTTTGTATCGAGGTAGAGATTTCTTAAGTAACGCTCCGCCTCTCTTCTGAAACAGAGGTGCTATGATGTTTGTATATTTTTACTGTTATGAACTCGAATCGATTCATTATCTTTGTACTGTTTTTTATGAGCATACGTTGACTCGAGGATAGTCTGATATGTTTGCAGATCAGTCTGATTATAATTCTTAGGATCTCTAGCTATGAGCAGCTCCATCAAACCGTCAGTTTTTGCATATCGTCCATCTTTCACTTTAATGCTTTTATCACCAAAGATAATAGGCGAATCACCAAACATCCACTGTCTACCCTCCTTTCGAACTCCATAAATTTTATCAATATCCTTTTTTCGCTTCAACATCTGCATATCAAGGGGCACGGTAGCGCCACGATGGCAAGTATAAGGTACGTGAGTACGTACGCCGCCGTCGGGCGCTAGCCAGACCCTATATACATCTCATAGGCATTGTTGGAAACTCGACTTACGGTTTTCTTTACTTTGACAGTATTATTTGTCACATAGAAATACTCAACGAAAGCTTGAGACGACACTAACAAAATCACATCAGGGTCACATTTTCTGAAAATGCTTCTATCAACAGATATTGTAAAGTGAAAGTTCGAGCCCCTCGATTTTCATCAAGAGAGAAGAATGAAAACTGAACAATTCTTCCGGTTACGTCAGCCCTACGTATTACCGTAAAAATATATAGCACACCATGCATCAATATAGATCTACTTGTACATACTGAGCAGATGCAGACGATGTTTCATGGTGAAACATTGTTTATGTTTATAATAATCAACGTAAATATTTTAATTAATAATTTAACATATTATTATAAAATATTGTGATAGTGCGAAATATATCATAAGTTTAATATTTTAAAACAGTGTCATTTAAAAACAGTGAGAAATAAGTCAATTTCGTTCATAATGATCGACATGATTAATAGTGGATAATTAGATTAGATAAGTATTTAGTGTTATGATTGTGATTTATTAATATACAATATAAATCAAGGTTTCGTGAACTGATACTTTGTTTAAATGTTCTCTTTTCTTTTTCAGATACTTTTGGGAGGTTATATTGCCATTGAAAAAAGTTTGAATTATAAATATTTATGATTTGCAGTATTTACTATGCTGTGAAGTAAGAATATTTATTAAGTTAGCAGAATATCTGGTGCAAGCGGAAGATTTTTATTTTGATAATAAGTAATTCATCTACTAGTGTGAAGGATTGTTTTTTATGGAGGATCGTCTCCTTATGGAGGACTATCCACCTATTGCTGTGAATTATAGACTTTTTCTCTATCCAGATCGGATGGAATGTACCAGAAAAAAGTGTTAAAAAGTGAACTTATTATAAGTTGTATACAGAAAGTGATTGTGTTATTTTAAACGAGAATAAAATTATGAAAAGTATTATCCAAACAATTATTATGTGAAGTTGAAAAAAGTGCTAAAAAGTAAATGTCTAAAATCAAAATTATAATATTGAAACTTTTGAAAAACCAAATACAGCTGCCGAGGTAAACTGTTAAACTTTCATTCATAAATAGCATAATCTTTTTTGCTACTTACGAAGAATAGTATTAGTGTCTTTTTATATTCAAAATGTTGATATGTTCACAAGATTAAATTGAAAGATAGTTCAAGTTTAATAGATTACAGCGTAACTCAGCATAGTGATTAGTGATATAAATTCTAAATTAAAGCTATGTTTGAGGATTGTTTCGAATGAAATCCATTACTAAATGATTTTTAGTGTTGTATTGGTGATAATTTGTGTATTAAATTATTTGAACAGGTTATGCCGTTTAATCTGTATATTATAATAATAATACCTGTAAACTTTGTGAAAATAAGGAAAAATGTGAGACTCGTGGTTTGAAGCCCAGCTATCTTAATACTTAGACGGACATTCAGTTGAAATAATAAGGAAAAATGTGAGACTCGTGGTTTGAAGCCCAGCTATCTTAATACTTAGATGGACATTTAGTTGAAAAAATATGTATGCAGAAAGTGATTGTGTTATTTTAAACGAGAATAAACTTATGAAAAGTATTATCCAAACAATTATTATGTGAAGTTGAAAAAAGTGCTAAAAAGTAAATGTCTAAAATTATATACAATACATGAAAGATTCATGAACTGATTCTTTGTTAAAATATATCCTTTTATTTTTCAGGTTTTTTTACTATTAGATTATATAAAGAAATAACTATTCTGTGATGCGGCAGCTAGTAAAGTGTTAAGAATTCATCTTTCAAGAAAGTTTACGTTGTTGAAGTGAATATGTAACTTTTTCTATCGTTTCCTGGGTTCACCTTTCAAGCAAGTTTCTACATTCTTGAATTTCCTGTTTATATAATTTTCTTGTGATGTGACAAGTTGGTTGATTGTTACGATTATATTCAATCCTCCACGCAAGAAAGTTTCTACAATTGTGGAAATGCTTATGTTAACTTTTACTATCGTCTCCTGGGAGATAGACTCTGAGGCTGTACGTCGAAAAGAATTCTTATGAATAGATAGTAAAAGTGTTTTATTTTCTTGGTTCAGAGAATATTCAGTTTATATAAGGAAAAAATTGTCTTGTATTGTGAGAAGCTAGTGAAGTGTCAAGAATATGCATCGCTCATGCATGAAAGTTTCTAAGTTGTTTAAGTGTATATGAATAGTTCATAACTTTTCCTATCGTCTCCTGGGAGGTAGACTTTCAGGCTGTTCGTCGAAAGGGATTCTTATGAATAGCTAGTGAAAGTGTTTTATTTTGTTGGATTTTAGAGATTATTCAGTTTATATAATAGAGAATATTCTTGCTTGATGCAACAATAATGTTTTATACAATAATCAGCATGTATATATTATATACTTACTCCATCGATTTCATGGCTTTAGGGTCTAAATTGTCAGGTGCATAACTATAAAAATCAAAACTTTAAGTTCTTAGATAAACTCAATTGTATTGTTTTAGCATGTCAAAACAAGCTTTTATAGCTATAACAGACTTTAAATCAGGCGAAGACCGAAATATCCAAATGTAGCTTACTTATTTCAATTATATTCTTTGCTCTCATTTCTATATGTAGTCATTATTATAGTAGTGATTAAAATCTATGGATATTTTACATACATTTTTTAGTACCTTAATACAGTAGTTATTATATATAAGCTCTGGTCTTTGTAAACATGTATTGTTTGCAGATATTTATTCCATTTTTAATGGGACCAAATGGAAGTAGATATTATATATATATTTTATACTTTCTTTGATATTATGGTTTAGCAGTAAATTCAGTATATAAAAATTTTATGGCTGTGATGAATAAATATTTAACGATGATAGTAAATTAGGTTGTCAGCTATAATACAGATTGTAAATAATAATAGAAAACATTGAACGTAATTCAACACAGTGTACCAAGATAAAAGACGTTGAAAGATTCACAGTTTGCACTTCCAATGCCTTTTTCACATACCCCAAACTCAATATAAATAGTTTAACGTACCACAGAGTAGTTTAGCATAGGAGTCTGTCAAATAACTAAACAAGCAAATAGTTAACTTAATAGACAGGCACCCCAAAAGCATTATTAATATCCCATATTGGACCCACAAATAAAACTTTCAAACTATAATTTAAAAAAATTAAAGCAACGCACTTGCACGAAGCACTGAGTTCATAAGCATTCCTCTATTCATGCACAAACAAAACTTAGTCGGCAAAAGTCATTATCAATTCCATAGGCAATAAAACAAATAATTAAGCCAACACACAAACTAAATTCAATGTGCACAATTATTGAGACCCACTATTTACACATCAAAACTTAGTCGAACCCAGGAAGAGCAATCTGAAAGAGACGGCCTTTGCTCCAAAAGACGAACTCAATCAGATAGGTCTGACATAAACATACACCAATAAGTCCATTCAAATCCAGGGAAACAGAGCCAAACAACACAAAACACTTTAACATAAATTAAATTATTATGTGAATTACCATATACATTATGTGAATTATTATTAAATTATTATGTGTAGGAAAAAAAATGAAAATAACTATACCATTTTTTGCTTGTTCTCGACAAATCACACTTGAGATCCACAAATTCACACAATAATTATTGAAAAACACCATAGTGATTTATACTTATTCACACATATACATAATTTAAAAACTACAAAAAGTCAAAAGCACTGGCCAAGTCATGTAAATTAATTAAATATGTTTATTAAAACACTCTACAACACTGTTGTACTTCTCACTACAAAAAACTTTAGCGAAAACTTGTGCACTAGCTTCGGCATGCCATTCCAGGGGAGACGTCAAAATCTTCTTAAGACGTAACACACAAATTTCGAAGCAGCATTGACCCAGTGACCTGAAAACAAAAAGACAAAATTCTTTTAACAAAGCACCGGTGCTTTAAATCAACAAAAAGTCTCAATAATTTAAATAAAAAAAAATAACTTATCTGACTCTAAACAGCAATGATCGACCAAGGGAAAGCACAAGTTTCCCATCACCACAGAGTACAAGTCCCAAAAGTAATCACTCCTCGGAGTAGCTGACCATCCATAGTTGCTCCTGAGTACGAGTTTCGATCCCGTAGCAACAATTTTAAAATACTTTAGCAGCGACAAAGATAATCACGCGAGAGGTTAAACACTGACGGTATAGCAGACGTAACGTCGATAACCCCAGGACTACAGAGCGACTTACCGACGCCACAGACTGAGCATGCGCGCACACTTTTAGAACTAGGGCGCTAGTGACAAATACTAGTACCACTGCCGCGGCCATCTTCAGTGAGCATATACACATTAATTTTTAAATTTATAACTTTAAATCTATAACTAAAGAAAGTTATGATATCAATAAAGAAATTGGCAAGTTTTTGTTATAAGATGCAATTGAGTTGATATAAATAAATAATTGTTTAAATAGGAGAAGGATTATAAATATATATGTATTCATCATTATAAACACTCGACCAAATTGTGACATTTGAAAAGGTGGATAGCCTGTGAAAAGATACTGTCGGTAGAATTGTGGGAATAACTGCGATTGCCGCCACGTCCTGCGCATTCCAGCTGACGTTTAATGACTGATCACTCTTACGCCGTATTTAGTGTGGGAGGTTAGGTCACCGTACTTTCGGTAAATAGAGCGTTCCGTGACCGGTCACAAACATGCGCAAAGCATAGCACTAATTCGATATTATTCAAAGTTCAATAGTATCCGAGTGTACATATAGGAATTATGTTCTTACATGACATTATCACATGAAAAATGTGCTCATAATATATTACAGGATTGTTTCACATTATGAAAACTTTTTCGATTATTTATGGAAGCAACGAGCGGATGTACAATCTACTCTACTTAGTAATTCAGTAAATTGCTATCCTTATTTCAAGAAAAATCTATGTCCAAGACGATCATTTGCAATTAAATATAAGATTTAATTCATACAAAAAATCGATCCCACATTTAAAAAAAACAGTAACAAATTCTAGCATGTAGAACGCAATTTTTTTTATGGAAAAACTTGCCGTCCCGTCCTATAATAGATACCGATGGACTACTAAATGTCAGTGTAATCAACAATCTCATAAAATTTTTAATATACTTATAATATATGTTTATATATAATATTTATGTATAATATAATATTATGTTAAACTGTGATAATGATAGCCTCAAATAAAAATTGTAGTTCTATTTTTTTTATTAAGTATGGATATCAAACTAAAATATAAACATAAATGTTAATTTAATATTTGTTAGCTTGATTGATTTCCGAACTTTAATCATAGAAATTTATTTTATAACAATTTGTAATACATAATAATAATTATTTTTATTGAACATCTTGTAACCATTCGATAATAATAACATACTTTTGTGAAACATGCATACAAATACAAATAACCAAAAATTGTGTTTACAATGATTACAAGATGAAGTTTGAATTCTTCAAAAATTGGTTAAGAATAGTAGTAAATACATGTTGAATGAAAAATCCGATACGAGATTTTCTAACAGTGTTTTGTTAACAACAAATTACTTTGGTTAACCATGCACAATTTTAAGATAGTACCCATCGGTATCTATTATAGGACGGGACGGCAAGTTTTTCCATAAAAAAAATTGCGTTCTACATGCTAGAATTTGTTACTGTTTTTTTTAAATGTGGGATCGATTTTTTGTATGAATTAAATCTTATATTTAATTGCAAATGATCGTCTTGGACATAGATTTTTCTTGAAATAAGGATAGCAATTTACTGAATTACTAAGTAGAGTAGATTGTACATCCGCTCGTTGCTTCCATAAATAATCGAAAAAGTTTTCATAATGTGAAACAATCCTGTAATATATTATGGGCACATTTTTCATGTGATAATGTCATGTAAGAACATCATTCCTATATGTACACTCGGATACTATTGAACTTTGAATAATATCGAATTAGTGCTATGCTTTGCGCATGTTTGTGACCGGTCACGGAACGCTTTATTTACCGAAAGTACGGTGACCTAACCTCCCACACTAAATACGGCGTAAGAGTGATCAGTCATTAAACGTCAGCTGGAATGCGTAGGACGTGGCGGCAATCGCAGTTATTCCCACAATTCTACCGACAGTATCTTTTCACAGGCTATCCACCTTTTCACATGTCACAATTTGGTCGAGTGTTTATAATGATGAATACATATATATTTATAATCCTTCTCCGATTTAAACAATTATTTATTTATATCAACTCAATTGCTTCTTATAACAAAAACTTGCCAATTTCTTTATTGATATCATAACTTTCTTTTGCTATATTAAAATTGAAATTTATGTAAAATCGACGGTATAAAGAAGAAACACTAAAGAAATGGTAGTCTGTCCAACAGATCCTTCAAGCAAAGATGTTTACGCATTCATATTGATGTAGATAGATGAAAATTTCAAGTTATTCAGCTTCATGTATAAGCATCATGTTCTTTCAGTGTCTGTGATTCACTCATTTACGAGGTAAAAGAAGACACATATATTAACATAATTATTTGTTGAACTAATTAGAAATACCTTTTTAATCATTGCATTATAATCACATTTCTTATCAACCTTTACGATGGGAAAAGTAATAAACGTACACAATAAACCTGCTAGAATATTATTTACATTATTATTGAAAATTTGACTTTAATTTACATAATGAAAATAGACTTTTAGAATAAGAACTCTGAATTTTCACCACATAAGGGATATCGAGAGTTGAAAAATTAACTTTGATTAATATAATGAAATAACTGTATAGATAGAGAAAACACTTAGAATTTTTGTGACATTGAGATATCAAGAGTTGCAAAATTAATATTCAAGTTTTACATGAAGAAACGACCTTATACATGCCAGCCTTTTGCCTTGAAAAGGTTTTTTTGGGGGGGGGGGGAGATTTCACTACTTTTAAAAAGTATGTAATACCTAAATTACAAAGAATAGTTAACATCAACTGAATAAGTTATAAATTTAAAAATTAATGTGTATTTGTCACTAGCGCCCTAGTTCTAAAAGTGTGCGCGCGTGCTCAGTCTGTGGCGTCGGTAAGTCACTCTGTAGTCCTGGGGTTATCGACGTTACGTCTGCTATACCGTCAGTGTTTAACCTCTCGCGTGATTAACTTTGTCGCTGCTAAAGTATTTTAAAATTGTTGCTACGGGATCGAAACTCGTACTCAGGAGCAACTATGGATGGTCAGCTACTCCGAGGAGTGATTTCTTTTGGGACTTGTACACTGTGGTGATGGGAAACTTGTGCTTTCCCTTGGTCGATCATTGCTGTTTGGAGTCAGATAAGTTATTTTTTTTATTTAAATTATTGAGACTTTTTGTTGATTTAAAGCACCGGTGCTTTGTTAAAAGAATTTTGTCTTTTTGTTTTCAGGTCACTGGGTCAATGCTGCTTCGAAATTTGTGTGTTACGTCTTAAGAAGATTTTGACGTCTCCCCTGGAATGGCATGCCGAAGCTAGTGCACAAGTTTTCACTAAAGTTTTTTGTAGTGAGAAGTACAACAGTGTTGTAGAGTGTTTTAATAAACATATTTAATTAATTTACATGACTTGACCAGTGCTTTTGACTTTTTGTGGTTTTTAAATTATGTATATGTGCGAATAAGTGTAAATCACTATGGTGTTTTTCAATAATTATTGTGTGAATTTGTGGATCTCAAGTGTGATTTGTCGAGAACAAGCAAAAAATGGTATATTTATTTTCACTTTTTTTCCTACACATAATAATTTAATAATAATTCACATGATAATATAATTCACATAATGTATATGATAATTAACATAATAATTTAATTTATGTTAAAGTGTTTTGTGTTGTTTGGCTCTGTTTCCCTGGATTTGAATGGACTTATTGGTGTATGTTTATGTCAGACCTATCTGATTGAGTTCGTCTTTTGGAGCAAAGGCCGTCTCTTTCAGATTGCTCTTCCTGGGTTCGACTAAGTTTTGATGTGTAAATAGTGGGTCTCAATAATTGTGCACATTGAATTTAGTTTGTGTGTTGGCTTAATTATTTGTTTTATTGCCTATGGAATTGATAATGACTTTTGCCGACTAAGTTTTGTTTGTGCATGAATAGAGGAATACTTATGAACTCAGTGCTTCGTGCAAGTGCGTTGCTTTAATTTTTTAAAATTATAGTTTGAAAGTTTTATTTGTGGGTCCAATATGGGATATTAATAATGCTTTTGGGGTGCCTGTCTATTAAGTTAACTATTTGCTTGTTTTGTTATTTGACAGACTCCTATGCTAAACTACTCTGTGGTACGTTAAACTATTTATATTGAGTTTGGGGTATGTGAAAAAGGCATTGAAAGTGCAAACTGTGAATCTTTCAACGTCTTTTATCTTGGTACACTGTGTTGAATTACGTTCAATGTTTTCTATTATTATTTACACTCTGTATTATAGCTGACAACCTAATTTACTATCATCGTTAAATATGTATTCATCACAGCCATAAAATTTATATATACTGAATTTACTGCTAAACCATAATATCAAAGAAAGTATAAAATATATATGTAATATCAACTTCCATTTGGTCCCATTAAAAATGGAATAAATATCTGCAAAAAATACATGTTTACAAAGACCAGAGCTTATATATAATAACTACTGTATTAAGGTACTAAAAAATGTATGTAAAATATCCATAGATTTTAATCACTACTATAATAATGACTACATATAGAAATGAGAGCAAAGAATATAATTGAAATAAGTAAGCTACATTTTGAATATTTCGGTCTTCGCCTGATTTAAAGTCTGTTATAGCTATAAAAGCTTGTTTTAATATGCTAAAACAATACAATTGAGTTTATCTAAGAACTTATAGTTTTGATTTTTATAGTTATGCACCTGACAATTTAGACCCTAAAGCCATGAAATCGATGGAGTAAGTATATAATATATACATGCTGATTATTGTATAAAAGATTACTGTTGCATCAAGCAAGAATATTCTTTATTATATAAACTGAATAATCTCTAAAATCCAACAAAATAAAACACTTTCACTAGCTATTCATAAGAATCCCTTTCGACGAACAGCCTGAAAGTCTACCTCCCAGGAGACGATAGGAAAAGTTATGAACTATTCATATACACTTAAACAACTTAGAAACTTTCATGCATGAGCGATGCATATTCTTGACACTTCACTAGATTCTCACAATACAAGACAATTTTTTCCTTATATAAACTGAATATTCTCTCAACCAAGAAAATAAAACACTTTTACTATCTATTCATAAGAATTCTTTTCGACGTACAGCCTCAGAGTCTATCTCCCAGGAGACGATAGGAAAAGTTACCATAAGCATTTCCACAATTGTAGAAACTTTCTTGCGTGGAGGATTGAATATAATCGTAACAATCAACCAACTTGTCACATCACAAGAAAATTATATAAACAGGAAATTCTGTATAAATTTTCTTTGATTCTTGGACGATGAAAATACAACACTTTCACTAGCTTCTCATCAGGATCCCTTTCGACGAATAGCCTGAGAGTCTACCTCCCAGGAGACAATAGAAAAAATTACACATCCACTTCAAGAATGTAGAAACTTGCTTGAAAGGTGAACCCAGGAAACGATAGAAAAAGTTACATATTCACTTCAACAACGTAAACTTTCTTGAAAGATGAATTCTTAACACTTTACTAGCTGCCACATCACAGAATAGTTATTTCTTTATATAATCTAATAGTAAAAAAACCTGAAAAATAAAAGGATATATTTTAACAAAGAATCAGTTCATGAATCTTTCATGTATTGTATATAATTTTAGACATTTACTTTTTAGCACTTTTTTCAACTTCACATAATAATTGTTTGGATAATACTTTTCATAAGTTTATTCTCGTTTAAAATAACACAATCACTTTCTGCATACATATTTTTTCAACTAAATGTCCGTCTAAGTATATTGATAGCTGGGCTTCAGACTACGAGTCTCACAATTTTCCTTATTTTTTCAACTAAATGTCCGTCTAAGTATTAAGATAGCTGGGCTTCAAACCACGAGTCTCACATTTTTCCTTATTATTTCAACTGAATGTCCGTCTAAGTATTAAGATAGCTGGGCTTCAAACCACGAGTCTCACATTTTTCCTTATTTTCACAAAGTTTACAGGTATTATTATTATAATATACAGATTAAACGGCATAACCTGTTCAAATAATTTAATACACAAATTATCACCAATACAACACTAAAAATCATTTAGTAATGGATTGCATTCGAAACAATCCTCACACATAGCTTTAATTTAGAATTTATATCACTAATCACTATGCTGAGTTACGCTGTAATCTATTAAACTTGAACTATCTTTCAATTTAATCTTGTGAACATATCAACATTTTGAATATCAAAAGACACTATCACTATTCTTCGTAAGTAGCAAAAAAAGATTATGCTATTTATGAATGAAAGTTTAACAGTTTACCTCGGCAGCTGTATTTGGTTTTTCAAAAGTTTCAATATTATAATTTTAATTTTAGACATTTACTTTTTAGCACTTTTTTCAACTTCACATAATAATTGTTTGGATAATACTTTTCATAATTTTATTCTCGTTTAAAATAACACAATCACTTTCTGTATACAACTTATAATAAGTTCACTTTTTAACACTTTTTTATGGTACATTCCATCCGATCTGGATAGAGAAAAAGTCTATAATTGACAGCAAGAGGTGGATAGTCCTCCATAAGGAGACGATCTTCCATAAAAAACAATCCTTCACACTAGTAGATGAATTACTTATTATCAAAATAAAAATCTTCCGCTTGCACCAGATATTCTGCTAACTTAACAAATATTCTTACTTCACAGCATAGTAAATACTGCAAATCATAAATATTTATAATTCAAACTTTTTTCAATGGCAATATAACCTCCCAAAAGTATCTGAAAAAGAAAAGAGAACATTTAAACAAAGTATCAGTTCACGAAACCTTGATTTATATTGTATATTAATAAATCACAATCATAACACTAAATACTTATCTAATCTAATTATACACTATTAATCATGTCGATCATTATGAACGAAATTGACTTATTTCTCACTGTTTTTAAATGACACTGTTTTAAAATATTAAACTTATGATATATTTCGCACTATCACAATATTTTATAATAATATGTTAAATTATTAATTAAAATATTTACGTTGATTATTATAAACATAAACAATGTTTCACCATGAAACATCGTCTGCATCTGCTCAGTATGTACAAGTAGATCTATATTGATGCATGGTGTGCTATATATTTTTACGGAAATACGTACGACTGACGTAACCGGAAGAATTGTTCAGTTTTCATTCTTCTCTCTTGATGAGAATCGAGGGGCTCGAACTTTCACTTTACAATATCTGTTGATAGAAGCATTTTCAGAAAATGTGACCCTGATGTGATTTTGTTAGTGTCGTCTCAAGCTTTCGTTTGAGTATTTCTATGTGACAAATAATACTGTCAAAGTAAAGAAAACCGTAAGTCGAGTTTCCAGCAATGCCTATGAGATGTATATAGGGTTTGGCTAGTGCCCGACGGCGGCGTACGTACTCACGTACCTTATACTTGCCATCGTGGCGCTACCGCGCCCCTTGATACAGCGGGCTCGAGATGCCTCGTGTATAGTGGACTCGTATACATGGTGGGCTAGAAACCGCATGGATTCGTACCGGCATGGGCTCGTACCGGCCTGAGCTCGTACCGGCCTGGGCTCGTACACGCCTGGGCTCGTACCGGCCTAGCCCCACTACTCATAGAATTATATTTCTACATATTTTTTATATTCTTTTCCATTAGGAAAATAATATACATAGGTATTTTATAACATAATCATCTAAATAGCAAATTTTATTTAATCAATGGATGAAACAAACAGTTGTTTTGTAAGTATAAAATCAACAATTAAAAATGTTTCTGAAAATAGTTGATGTTAGAATAAAGGGATGATCATTATACAAGCAAGAAGAGTTTAACTTATAATTAAATTCAAAAGTAGTACTTACAGTGATAAATGATATTGGTTCAATAAAGTCTGATTATAATTTGTTTTTTCTTACTGTGTACGTCGAATCGCCTGTAACAAAGAAATAATAATTTATTTTAAAACAAAGAATTACGTTCTTTTATATTAAAGTTAATTTATTTAAGGAGACTTGAAATATACGTATCTGATATAGTGATAGTTGATTGTATTTTCATATTTTCCATCTTTTCTGTAAGTGCATTTATGCACTTTAAACTATTAGCAGGTTCAAGTTTAAACACTGTTGTACATGCGCAGTATGAGTTTTAAATAATATAATTTTAATAAACTTGAGTACAAACATAGATGAGGTTATCAGCTACACTGTCAGCCTGCAGACTTACAATGTCTATGGCTAGCGGAAACGAAAATGTATTGAGACCAGTCATTATATCTAAGTAGTATTAATCTACTGTTGATTTCTGCTAGTTTATAACCTCCGCTTGGGTACTCCAAGATTAAGATGAATTATATTCTTTAAAATGCGCTAAGAGCTGATAAAACTCATACCACGCGTATGCAATACTTAGTGCTTAATCTAGAACCTGCAAAAAGTTTCAAGTACAATAATGCTTTTAAAGAAAAGATGGATAAGGATATCAAAATACTATCAACGGATCTCACTATATCAGATATGTATACTTTAATTATCTTTAATTAAGTTAACTTTTAAATAAAAGAACACAATTCTTTGTTTTTAAATATATTATTCCTTCTCTGTTACACATGATTTGACGTACTCGGGATGAAAAAGCAACGTATGATCAACAGACTTTACCGTAGTAGCTTAGTTTATCACTGTAAGTATTATTTTTGAACGTATTAAAAGGATTTCATCTATTAATTAAATAAAAAAAAGATGAGTAATTAATTATTACATATATTCTTCTCCTGATGGAAGAGTATATAAAAAATGTTAGATGATAATTAATCAAATATAACTTAAGGTGATGCGTGTAGGCAATAAATTAGATTAAAATATTACAGGATTTTAATCATATAGCAGTTTGCAAGGCATCATGGAGTTAAGTAATAAAAATGCTGAGACCCGTATCTTCTGATCCAGAGCAACGGAATTGCCTAAATATGGCTAAAATCGAGAGTATAAAAAAGTGTTAAGAATATTTTGAACCTTCAGGCAATTCAACATTCGTGCAAGAAAGTTTCTACGTTGTTGAAGTGGATATGAATAATTCATAACTTTTTCTATCGTCTCCTGGGAGGTAGACTTTCAGGCTGTATGTCGAAAGGGATCCTTACAAATAGCGACTATAGCTGGAATATCTATCAAGTTTAGACCAGAAAAAGAAGGTTCCTGTAACGAAGTGAAATTAGTGAAGTGGAAAAATATTTTGAATCAAGAATTTTTTATAAGAAAGGCAGGAAGAACTCAATTGACAAGTTACTTTCTATAGATCTTACTGTTTATATTTATAAAAAACTAGACAATAGCTGAAATATCTAAAGTTTAGACCAGTAAAAAGAAAGTTCCTATGACGAAGTGAAATTAGTAAAGTATTTTGAGTCAAGAAAGTCTCTAATAAATTTCATGAATAAAATGTATTTCTGACGTAACATTTATTACGGTTACGTATTCATAAATTATTTATGAGACATGCCGGAAGAACTCAATTGACAAGAATAATAAACATTATACTTACGGAATAAAATTAGTGAAGTGGAAAAATATTTTGAATCAAGAATTTTTTCTAAGAAATGCCGGAAGAACTCAATTGACAAGAATAATGAATGCATCCATTTAATAATGGATCACTAAATATATGAACTTTAACAAATTTTATCCTGTGTAATGAAATTTCATGATTAAAGAGTGTTTCCGACATAACATTTATTACGGTTACGTATTCATAAATTATTTATGAGACATGCCGGAAGAACTCAATTGACAAGAATAATAAACATTATACTTACGGAATTAAATTAGTGAAGTGGAAAAATATTTTGAATCAAGAATTTTTTCTAAGAAATGCCGGAAGAACACAATTGACAAGAATAATGAATGCATCCATTTAATAATGGATCACTAAATATATGAACTTTAACAAATTTTATCCTGTGTAATGAAATTTCATGATTAAAGAGTGTTTCCGACATAACATTTATTACGGTTACGTATTCATAAATTATTTATGAGACATGCCGGAAGAACTCAGTTGACAAGAATAATAAACATTATACTTACGGAATAAAATTAGTGAAGTGGAAAAATATTTTGAATCAAGAATTTTTTCTAAGAAATGCCGAAAGAACTCAATTGACAAGAATAATAAATGTATCCATTTAATAATGGATCACTAAATATATGAACTTTAAAAACCTTTATCCAGTGTAACCAAATTTTATGTTTAAAGAGTATTTCTGTCGCAACATTTATTATGGTTACGTGTTATAAAATTTCGCAATTATTAAGATTAGTTGCTTAAAATAATTAAAGATTAAAGCTTTCAAAATTTAAAAAGTCAAGGTAAGTGCAACCAATAAATATGAAAGTTGTTATGGAATCCCTGCGATTAATTTATTAAATGAAAAATTAGTTCTGTTCAATTGCCAGAGAGAAAGAAGTACAACCAGCTTCCAGATCATGGACCTGTTTGCCTTCTTTTCAAGGGAATTGTACGTTTTACTATCTAGAAGATAAAAATAGCTAATGATTTGTGAAGCCCATTAGTCCAAGGGATACTATGATAAATATTAAATTGATACCATTGACTAGATTTAAAATATCAACACTTAAAGTTTTCAAAATTATAATATTCAAAACTAGTCAATGGTGTCAACTTAAAATTGTTCATACTATCTTTTTGAGTGATGGGCTTAAAAACTTAAATGTTCTTTTTTTCATTTAAATAGGACAACGTATACTTCGCTTGAAAAATGTCACGCTCATCTACATTCTGGAAGCTGGTTGTTCTTTCTACTCGCTGGAAATTGAAAAGAACTAAATTTGCAGTAAGTAAATTAGTCACAGAGATTCCATGACAACTTCCAGGTTTATCCACTGGACGAAATTTTGAAAGATTTAATCTTTGATTATTTCAAAAGTCGTCCAATGAATATGTACACGTTCTTAAATTTATTTTGTGTTTAAATGTTATGTTTTATTTTTTCAGATTTTTATACATATTACTTACAGTGATAAATAAGGCTGATTCAGTAAAGTCTGCTGTTTATAAATTTTTTTTTACAAGTTCATAGGATAACCTGTAACAGAGAAAGAATAATTCATTTTAAAACAAAGAATCATGTTCTATTATCATAAAGTTAATTTATTTGAAGATAATTAAAATATATTTATCTGACAGAGTGAAATCCATTGATAGTATTTTGTTCCTAATGCCATCTTTTCTGTAAATGCATTTTTTCACTTGAAACTTTTTGCAGGTTCTAGATTAAACCTTATTGCACACGCGTAGTATGAGTTTTATGGGATTTTAACGCAATTTCAATAATATAATTTGTAATAAACTTGAAGATCCACGCGGAGGTTATAAACTAGCAGAATTAAACCAACAGTAGATTAGTATTTCAGGTTAGAGTGTTAGACATAGTTATAGTACGAAAGCCACGTTCTGTACATGTAATAGAATGGTATGATGTTCTTACATGACATTATCACATGACAAATGTGCCCATAAAATGTAGTATCATGTTGGTCTAAAATTATTATGTAATTTAACAAAATTGTTTCACATCATGAAAACTTTTTAATTTATTTATAGAAGCTACGAGCGGATGTACAATCTACTCTACTTAGTAATTCAGCAAAAGTATTGCTATCCTTATTTCATTAAAAATCTATGCCCAGGACGATTATATACAATTATATATGAGATTTAAATTCTGTTGATTTACATACATTTAAAAAAACAGGAACAAATTCTATCACGTAGAACGCAATTTTTTGACGGAAAAACTTGCCGCCCCGTCCTATCATAAATAATCGTTGAACTACTAAATGTCAGTGTAATTAACAATATCATAAAACTTTTAATATAGATAATTTATCGTCCTATTATCCTATATTGGGTACTACTCAAAACATTACATTAAACTAAGAGAACGATGGCCTCAAATAACAATAATTGGAATTCCATTTTTCAATTAAGTAAAGATTGGAAACTAAAAGCTATAAACTACATAAATATGAATTTTAAATTTTTAAGCTTGATTTATTTTCCAACTTGAGTCATAGAAATTTATTTGATAACATTTTTGATGTGAAACATCTATAGGCGCGCCTCGATGAGTGAAGCCGTAGTTGAAAACAAAAGAAAATTCCGACCAAAAAAATCCCAACATCTGGCAAAACGTTCTAACCCCCCACTCCGCCTCCGCATATAGCAAGCTTGTCGCATGCCAAGTCCTCTCTTCCCGGCTGTGTCTGCTAGTAGTATACCAGTAAAGCATAGGAAATTAGGAAAATGTATAAGTGCGACAGAGACAGGCTTTCCCTCCGCCAATTTTCTCTCGACTCCGTTTGCTCCGACTCTGTCGGATGCTAATCTTCGAGATCCGGCCGACGACAAAAAAAAAGGTCAGGTCCATCGATAGTCAAAGCAAAAAAAAAGAGTCGAACAGAGAGTGAGGAAAAGGAGAAAATTGAGGGACGATAGTCGATTTCTGTCGCTCTTATGCATTTTCCTATGCTTCTCACTCACTCTCACAGGATTTCCTATGTTTCGTTTCCTCCTAGTCCTTAGGTCTTTACTTAATGTGTATGTGCGTGCGTGCGTGCGTGCCTGCATGCGTGCGTGCGTGCGTCACGTCTCTGCGTTTAGTGCCACGCGAACAGTTTTAACCCGTACACAAGTAGCAATTTACCCCACGGATTGGAAAAAATTCAATTATTATCACAAAATTTTTAAGCTACATAGCGCTGCACTATCAATTACAATATATACACATTAGTTTAAACCCAAATTTTCCTAAGTGAATAAAGTTACGCGCGTCTAACTATAAAACCATCAAGGCGTCAAATATTTTAATACTTCCTTGAATATTGTTTTTCATTTTCTTCAATTACAGTAAACTTCTTTCAATCATTATCAAATTCGATGTTTCACATCTGTCAGCTGTCCCGAGACAGCTCACTTTTTTTTTATTATGCAATGATAGTTACAATTATTTTTAATCAACATCCTTTAATCTTCCGCTAATAATAACAGAGTTTTGAAAACATACATATAAATAACCAAAAATCGAGATTAGAATGATTGCAAGATTAAGTTTGAATTCTTCAAAAATTGGTTAAGGACAGTAATCAATACATATAGATAATGAAAAATCGATTCAGAGATTTTCTAACGGTGTTTTATTAACAAGTTGCTATGGTTAACCATGCATAATTTGAAGATGGTATCCATAGTTATCTATGATAGGACGGGACGGCAAGTTTTTCCATAAAAAAAATTGCTTTCTACATAATAGAATTTGTTCCTGTTTATTTTTTTTTAATGTAGGATCAATTTGTTGTATCAACAGAAATTAAATCTGAACATAGATTTTTGTCCTGAACATAGATTTTTAATGAAATAAGGATAGCAAAACATTTACTGAATTACTAAGTAGAGTAGATTGTACATCCGCTCGTTGCTTCCATAAATAAAAGCAAAAGTTTTCATATTAATTTATTCTAACCAGATTTCTAATCGAGCTTTAGTAAATAGAAAATTAATAAACGTACACAATAAACCTGCTAGAAAATTGTCTGCGTTGTCATTGAAAGTTTGACTTTAAGGGGTTATGACAGTGTTAAAACCTGAAAAAAAAAGAAAAATTATTAGTGCTGTAAAAAATTAATATATATAGGTGCTCTAAAAACTAAATTTTTCCTTTCAAATATAAGTATTATACATCACTTTTATGCATTAAAAATATGCATTAAGTGAGTATAACATTTAACAACAATTAAAAGTATTTACTTACCAAAAATCATAATTTTCATCACTTTTGTTTGCTTGCCGCATGTTTCTGATGGAACCGTACCATCAATCCTGATGAATCAAAGTGCCAAATCTTCATTATGAGTCTGGTCTCAGACTAAGTGGAACAGATTCCTGAAAAACACAAAATTAATATAATTAATTCAACATATATTGACAATATTAGTAATTATAGTGAATGTTACATATGTAAACATACGTAACATTCACTTTGAACTTACCTTTGCCAATTCTGCTCCACTCAGTTTGTGACCATACTCATAAGCAAGGTTTTCCACTTTGGTTCATCAGGATTGATGGTACGGTTCCTTCAAAAAGCTGCGGCAAGTATACAAGAAGCATGAAAAAACTAAATATGAGTAAAAGGCATTTAAAGTTTATAATGTAAATCATACAAATGAACTCAACTATACTTACAGAAACTATCCGGCATACCTTGATTTGCTTTTGGTTCTCAAATATACATACAATAAAGTATATTTGGTGGTACGCGCACATCATGCTGTGTGATAATAGTATTTAAAAGCTGAAAATAAAAAAAATATTATCGTTACTTATTCACAATCAAGTTATGCTTATGAATTACAATTACATGCAATACTTACCATTATTAAATACACTTCAAGTTGTTGAAAAGCATACAAAATAATACTCCAGACAGTCAACATAAGCTTCCATCTTCCTGGCTTGCACCCGTATACCTAAAAGCAAAAAATAAACCAACAAAGAAAAAGCTCATGGACACATTTATTACTAAACAGTTTGCAATACTTATCTGAATAATTTTTGTACTCTGCAGAAGCTCTTGAACTTTTACAACACCACTGAGGTTATAAGCACTGTTACGGCAGCTAGCAGACTAACTGCACTGATCTAGTGTCTTGTTGAAAAACAGCTGTTTGGCTGCTTTCTGCTGCTTTACAGAAAATTCTACTATACCGATCAAACAGAAATCTTCATTCTCGACCGGACGCTGTGAGGTACAACTTATTCGAGTGGCAAATTCAAATTTGTTGAATGCCTTTACTTTAACACATTGAGTTTAGTAACATAAAATCACACATAGAAAAATTAATTTTACGGATTTTATTTATTTTACGGAAATAAATTAATAACTCTTGAGAAAAAAAACGGTTTGTAAAACGGTTTTTAAGTCATATTTTCAGTAAGATTTCTCATGAAATCTCTCTGTAAAAAGTGTGTTAGAACAATCCTTTCCACAAGTTTGGCCTAATTAAAATATTTAAAAATCACGATTTTTCAAAAATTTACTTGAAACAGATTTATCAGTTTTTTGTTGATATCTTCGAGGCAAATTTTTTTAGCAAAAAACGGCTTTCAGGACCATATTCTACAGACTATTAACTATTAAAAAAGTGAATAAAAAAAAAATGGATATTTTCAAAATTTTAACACTGTCATAACCCCTTAAGTATCAAGAGCGTTTTTTGGGTGGTTATGCAACTGTTACAAAATTTTTTACTTTTCCTTTCGTCTCCTGGGAGGTAGACTCTCCGGTTGTGTCTCGAAAGGGATCCTTATGACCAGCTAGTGAAAGTGTTGTGTTTTCATCATTTAAGTATCAAGAAAGTTTTTTGGGTGATTATGCAACTGTTACAAAATTTTTTACTTTTCCTTTCGTCTCCTGGGAGGTAGACTCTCCGGTTGTGTCTCGAAAGGGATCCTTATGACCAGCTAGTGAAAGTGTTTTATTTTCATCGTTCAAGAATCCAAGAAAGTTTGTGCAGAATTCTCAGTTTATAATTGCTCATGACAAGCTAGTGAAAGTATTTTATTATCATTGTTCCAGAATTGAAGAAAATTTTTACAGATTCTTCAAGTGATGTGAAAAATGTTTTGTCAAGATTTATAATTATTATAAAAGTTCAGAAGACAAGTGGTTTCCAAGTTTTTCTCAATTTTAAGAGTGCGAGTAAACTAAGTTTCCAGATGTATCGAGACTTTTTCCAAGGGAAAAATGTTTTGTTTTATAAGGTAACGAGAACTTATGAAGGCATACATCTATCATGTTATAGAAGAAAAGAATTTTCTTGGGACGTGAAAAGCTAGTGAAAGTGTTGTGTTTTTTAAGTATCAAGAAAGTTTTTTGGGTGGTTATGCAACTGTTACAAAATTTTTTACTTTTCCTTTCGTCTCCTGGGAGGTAGACTCTCCGGTTGTGTCTCGAAAGGGATCCTTATGACCAGCTAGTGAAAGTGTTGTGTTTTCATCATTTAAGTATCAAGAAAGTTTGTGCAGAATTCTCAGTTTATAAGTGCTCATGACAAGCTAGTGAAACTATTATATTAACATTGTTCCAGAATTGAAGAAAATTTTTACAGATTCTTCAGATTATATGAGGAAATAAGTATTTTGTGATGTGACAAGCTGGTTAAGTGCGTTTACTATATTCCTCGATTGCTGATCTTCTTGTGAATAATTGTTAACTTTTCCTTTCGTCTCCTGGGAGGTAGACTCTCCGGCTGTGTCTCGAAAGGGATCCTTATGACCAGCTAGTGAAAGTGTTTTATTTTCATCGTTCAAGAATCGAAGAAAATTTTTACAGAATCTTCAGATTATATAAGAAAATAGCTATTTTGCGTTGTGACAAACTAATGAAGTGTTAAGAATATTTATCTTTCATGCTAGAAGTTTGTGCAGTTGTTGAAATGGATATGAATAATTATTAAATTTCCTTTCGTCTCCTGGGAGGTAAACTCTCAGGCTATGTATCGAAAGGAATCCTTATGACCAGCTAGTGAAAGTGTTTTATTTTTATTGTTCAGGAATGGAAGAAAATTTTTATAGAATTTTCAGATTATATAAGGAAATTACTATTATGTGATGTGATAAGCTAGTGAAGTTTTAAGAATATTTATCTTTCATGCTGGAAATTTGTGCAGTGGTTGAAATGGATATGAATAATTATTAACTTTTCCTATCGTCTCCTGGGAGGTAGACTCTCAGGCTATGAATCGAAAGGGATCCTTATGACCAGCTAGTGAGTGTTCTATTTTCATCGTTCAAGAATCGAAGAAAAGATTTATAGAATTTTCAGATTAATAAGGAAATAATATTCTTGTAATGTGACAAGCTAGTGAAGTGTTACGAATATTCATCTTGCTTTATGAAACAGCAATTTTACACAATAATCAGCATGGATGGATATAATAAGTTGGATATTAAATCTAGAATACCTGCACAGCTTAAGTGTTGAGTAAATTAATTTTTTTCTTATAAATAAATAAGAATAATTTTTCCATTTTTTTTCTTCATTTTATTTTTTATTTTCTAATTTTGTGGAGGAACAATGTCTCCTTGAGGAGCATTGTCTCCTTGTACAGCATTATCTGCTGGCACATCTTGTATGGCATCATCGTCCTCTCCCTCATATCTATTGTATTGGCGTCGAGGCCTTTGACGTCTGACCTGGTCAGAACGTGTTTGCTCCACGTTCGACATGGCCATGAAGCTCATAAAATCCGCCAAATTTTTCAGGTTTTGCTGCTAGGGGTTCAGCCTCCTTCTTCTAAAGTTTCTTGAACTCCTACCAGCCCTCGTGCCTCTTCTGCCTAAAGGATTCAATTATTATTTATTATTTTTTTTGCTTAAATATATTAAGTATTTTAAATACCAAATAATAAATTGGTCCTGTATCTTGATTGCCATAGTTGTTGTTGTTGCCATTGTTGTTGTTGCCATTGTTGTTGGCTGCACCAGCTCCTGCTAAATTACAAAAATATGTAATTATTAATTTAGTTTTACTGGGTGGCGTATAAAGGCCTATAGAGGGATATGGATCCAAGTCTCCTTTGACTAGCTGGTTTCCAAATCTCAATTATGTGATACATAATAATTTTTATATTTACCATTTACATCAATTTGCATCTGGTTCGGCATTATTATTTTCTGAAAATGAAAAATGAGTTTGAAAGTTTAGTAACAATTTATAACATATATTATGTGTGGATGATTCTCTGACAAATTCTAGCTTTCCAGAAAACGTACAAATACATTTGTTCTGTAGAAAGATATGTTTATTTATGTTTATAAATTAATTTATAACAAGTATTTTGAGACGAAGTTTAAATTGTAAAATAATAACTACCAGACTATGATAGTTTGGATGAATTTTTTACAATAAATAAAAATATTGATTAATTATGTATAAGAAAAGACAAAAGGGCTTATTCTAACAGACATGAATGCATTTTTAAATATTCAATGTATTTTATAACAGCTAAGTTTTATATTATATACTATAGCCTTTTTATTTCATAGTAAGCGCACAATTTGTATTTGGTTTACACTATATAATAGGCGAACAGATGTATTTGGATAGCAGATTAACGATGATTTTAATTTAAAAAAACATGATCTAATCTAAAAAAATTACCAGTATTGATTGTACATTCATGTTAATAGATTTGGCTTACAACGAGAAGTCAACTCTCTGTACTATACACAAGATAATTAGGGAACACATATTACAATAACAGATTATGAAAGATTTTAATTCAAAATCATATGATCTAAAACAAAGTATTACTAGTAATAATAGTAAGCCTGCATTATATTTATAGATTTGTCTAACGAGAGCCAACTCTCCATACTATAAATTTTAGCTGTATTTCGGCACTTCCTACACGCATCATCTAATATTATATTTAATTAATTTAATATTTCTTAACATTTTTACTTATCTATCAGGAAGAGAATATATATAATTATTTTATGAGTAATGCATATATTACTCATTTCATTTTATTTAACAAGCGCATCAAACTCCTTATTCAAAAATATTACTTACAGTAATAAATAAGACTGATTCATTAAAGTCTGCTGTTTATAAATTTCTTTTTACGCCAAGTTCATTGGATCACCTGTAACAGAGAAAGAATAATTTATTTTTAAACAAAGAATCATGTTCTATTATCATAAAGTTAATTTATTTGAAGGTAACTAAAAGATACTTATTTGACAGAGAGAGATCCGTTGATAGTATTTTCATCATAATATGTCATCTTTTCTGTAAATGCATTTTTTTACTTGAAACTTATTGCAGGTTCTAGATTAAACATTAGAGGTTTTTAACGCGATTTAAATAATATAATTTGTCATAAACTCGGAGATCCACGCGG
The DNA here is from genome assembly GCA_018906965.1 of Philotrypesis tridentata. NCBI lineage: Eukaryota > Metazoa > Arthropoda > Insecta > Hymenoptera > Pteromalidae > Philotrypesis > Philotrypesis tridentata. The sequence continues at coordinate 32,444 of JACCIB010001371.1, forward strand.
AGGTTATAAACTAGCAGAAACTAACAGTAGATTAGTACTTCAGGTTAAACATAATTATAGTACAAAAGTGAGTTGGCACTAAATTATGGGGATATAGAGATCCCTATAACGAAGCTATGATGCACAGAACAGTAACTGCAATGAGTATCTGGTTAACTCTATGAAGTGTTAGTCTATGGTTGGTTTCTGCTGGTTCACCTCCGCGAGAATCTTCAAGTTTATCATAAATTATATTATTTAAATCGCGTTAAAAACCCCTAAAACTCGTACTACGCGTGTACATCATGGTACATCTATTGAAATAGGACATTATACAAATATCGTTCGCCAAAGTAACCAATGGTTTGAAATAAATGATCAGCTTGTTAAACAAAGAACATGGCCTCGTGGCGCGAAAGATGCCTATTTATTTTTTTTAGAAGAAATGACTTAAATTATTAAATTAATTAATATCTTTATCCCGTGTCCATGTACAACGATATGTGTTTGTGTGAATTTATTTTTCCTTGAATGATCTTTATTTTTTCATACTATCTGTATAATGTAAATAATTATGTTAAATAGAGTGAAGTTTAGTGTCAAATTTGTGGATTAGGCCTACAGGGGATACCACAACTTTATTGACATTATCTTTTATAATTTTTCACAATGTTGAAATTCGATTGTAATTTTCTTAAAGTTTACTGAATTATGTGGTTTGCATTAAAAATGGTAATACTTCTATCATAAAGAATCATACGGATTTTAAAAGTAACTTACATAAACTTCTTTTTTTTTATTCATAATATTATAATAAAGATTAAATTGTGAACGATATGATGTAAACTTGTATAAATATTAAAATGCTACATCACTCATGTTCTGTTGACAATAATATCCACAAGGTACAAAAGAAGTCTCTACGTCTAAAATTATTGTTCATTAATTAGCTGATAATTGCTTTGTTGAAAATACTTTCAAAAAGCAATTATCAAATAATTTATGAACAATAATTTTATACGTACAGACTTCTTTTGATTTATATTTACAAGACAAATATTATGGAACTTCACATAAAAGTTAGTGCCAATAAAGGAAAAAAAAAAACGCGCCATTCTATTTACCTCGACGGTGGTGTGGAAAAGATAGATATTTCTTTTTTGAATGATAATGATCCAAAAATAACTATTTGCTGTACAGATGGTGTCGAAAAAATAATTATTATCGCAATAATACATAAGCATATGTAGATTAATTTTTTAAATTTATAACTTCTTCAGTTGATGTTAATCGTTCATTATAATTTAGGTATTATATACCATTTAAAAGTAGTGAAATCGTCCCACCCCCCCCCCCCAAATAAACCTTTTAAAGGTAAAAGGCTGGCAAGTATAAGGTCGTTTTTTTCTATAAGATTTATCCATCTCCTTTTCTCCTTCCTCCTTCCTCCTTCTCCTTTTCTCCTTCCTCCTTCCTCCTTCACCTTTTCTCCTTCGACACCTTTTCTCCTTCCACACCTTTACACTTTCTCCTTCTTCCTTCCTCCTTCCTTCCTCCTTCTCCTTTTCTCCTTCTTCCTTCCTCCTTCACTTTTTCTCCTTCCACATCTTTACACTTTCTCCTTCTTCCTTCTTCCTTCCTCCTTCCTCCTTCCTCCTTCCTCCTTCTCCTTTTCTCCTTCCACATCTTTACACTTTCTCCTTCCTCCTTCTCCTTTTCTCCTTCCACATCTGTACAATTTCTCCTTCCTCCTTCCTCCTTCTCCTTTTTTGCTTTCTCAAATTCCTACCAGCTCTTACTCCTCGTCTAACTATTAACTTATTTTTTCTTTTTTTAATCATTACATATCATTTTATTTAATTTTAATGCACACTTTAAAGAAATAGGTAAATTACTGAAGGACGATAAGAAACGTGTTAATAATGCAGTGATTAAAAAGATATTTATGATCATTTAACAAATAATTATGTTAGGAAAAATTCTTCTTCAATTTTGAAAAGGTCTTCTTTTACCTCGTAAATGAGTGAATCACATTAAGATGAATAATCCGAAACTCTCATCTAGGATAATATGTACGCGTAAGCATCTTCGCGTTAAGGGTCTGTTGGACATACTGTTATTTCTTTAGCATCATTTCTGTATACCTTCGTTTTACAAAAATTCCAATTTTAATTTTAACACAAGAAAGTTATGATATCATTAAATAAATTGGCAAGTTTATTTATAAAAAACAACTGCTTTGAAATAAATAAATAACTCGTTTAAATATAAATTTTCGAACTCTCGATTTCGAACCCTTATTGATGAAAATTCAAATCTATCTATCTATGAAAATATGAACGCGTAAACATCTTCACGTTAAGGGCCTGTTAGATAGACTACCATTTCTTTAGTGTTACTTCTCCTATACCTTCGATTTAATAAAATTTCAATTTTAATTTCAACAAAAGAAAGTTATGATATCAATAAATAAATTGGCAAGTTCTTTTATAAAAAGCAATGAATTTGAAATAAGTAAATAAGCATTTAAAAGGGGGAGGATTATAAATATACATGTATTTAAATAAACACATGAAATTGTAGCATGTGAAAAGGTGGATAGCCTGTGAAAATGCACAGTCGGGTACAATTAAAACTTTGAATAAATGCGACTGCTGCCACGCTCTGCGCATTCTATCTGACGTTTGGTGACCGATCACGATGACGCCGTATTTACCGTGGGAGATTAGGCCACCATATTTCCGGTAAATTGAGCGTTGCGTAATCGGTCACAAACATGCGCAGAACGTAGTGCCAATATGGTATTATTCAAAGTTTCAATTGCACCCAACTGTACATGTAATAGAATCGCACGATGTTCTTACATGATATTATCACATGACAAATGTGCCCATAATATGTAGTAATATCATGTTTGTCTAATATGATTATGTAATTTAACAACATTGTTTCGCATCATGAAAACTTTTTCTATTATTTATAGAAGCAACGAGCGGATGTACAATCTACTCTACTTAGTAATTCAGTAAATGTGTTGCTATCCTTATTTCATTAAAAATCTATGTCTAGGACGATTATATGCAATTATATATGAGATTTAAATTCTGTTGATACAATATATCGATCCTACATTTAAAAAAAAAACAGGAACAAATTCTATCATGTAGTACGCAATTTTTTTTACGAAAAAACTTGCCGTCCCGTCCTATCATAGATAATCGATGAACTACTAAATGTCAGTGTGAAATTAATAATAGCATAACATTTTTAATATAGTTAAATTATCGTCCTATTATCCTGCAATGGGAACTACTCAAAGCATTATATTAAACTGTGAGAACGACGGCCTCAAATAATAATAATAATTAGAATTCCATTTTTAATTAAGTAAAGATTTAAAACTAAAAGCTGTAAACTATGTCAAGTAAATATTAATTTAACATTTTTAAGCTTGATTTATTTTCCAACTTGTGTCATAGAAATTTATTTTATAACATTTTTTTAATACGTAATAATAGTTAGAATTATCTTTAATCAACTTACTGTAATCTTCCGATAATAATAACAGTTTTGTAAAACATACATACATACAAATAATCAAAAATAGAGCTTAGAATGAGTGCAAGATTGAGTTAGAATACTTCAAAAATTGGTTAAAGACTAAATATTGTTAATAAATAAATATTGAATAAAAAATTGATTCAGAGATTTTCTAACGGTGTTTTATGAACAAGTTACTTTGGTTAACCTTGCATAATTTGAAGATCGTATCCATCGTTATCTATGATAGGACGGGACGGCAAGTTTTTTCGTAAAAAAAATTGCGTACTACATGATAGAATTTGTTCCTGTTTTTTTTTTAAATGTAGGATCGATATATTGTATCAACAGAATTTAAATCTCATATATAATTGCATATAATCGTCCTAGACATAGATTTTTATTGAAATAAGGATAGCAACACATTTACTGAATTACTAAGTAGAGTAGATTGTACATCCGCTCGTTGCTTCCATAAATAAAAGAAAAAGTTTTCATGATGCGAAACAATGTTGTTAAATTACATAATCATATTAGACAAACATGATATTACTACATATTATGGGCACATTTGTCATGTGATAATATCATGTAAGAACATCGTGCGATTCTATTACATGTACAGTTGGGTGCAATTGAAACTTTGAATAATACCATATTGGCACTACGTTCTGCGCATGTTTGTGACCGATTACGCAAACGCTCAATTTACCGGAAATATGGTGGCCTAATCTCCCACGGTAAATACGGCGTCATCGTGATCGGTCACCAAACGTCAGATAGAATGCGCAGAGCGTGGCAGCAGTCGCATTTATTCAAAGTTTTAATTGTACCCGACTGTGCATTTTCACAGGCTATCCACCTTTTCACATGCTACAATTTCATGTGTTTATTTAAATACATGTATATTTATAATCCTCCCCCCTTTTAAATGCTTATTTACTTATTTCAAATTCATTGCTTTTTATAAAAGAACTTGCCAATTTATTTATTGATATCATAACTTTCTTTTGTTGAAATTAAAATTGAAATTTTTATTAAATCGAAGGTATAGGAGAAGTAACACTAAAGAAATGGTAGTCTATCTAACAGGCCCTTAACGTGAAGATGTTTACGCGTTCATATTTTCATAGATAGATAGATTTGAATTTTCACCAATAAGGGTTCGAAATCGAGAGTTCGAAAATTTATATTTAAACGAGTTATTTATTTATTTCAAAGCAGTTGTTTTTTATAAAAAAAACTTGCCAATTTATTTAATGATATCATAACTTTCTTGTGTTAAAATTAAAATTGGAATTTTTGTAAAACGAAGGTATACAGAAATGATGCTAAAGAAATAACAGTATGTCCAACAGACCCTTAACGCGAAGATGCTTACGCGTACATATTATCCTAGATGAGAGTTTCGGATTATTCATCTTAATGTGATTCACTCATTTACGAGGTAAAAGAAGACCTTTTCAAAATTGAAGAAGAATTTTTCCTAACATAATTATTTGTTAAATTATCATAAATATCTTTTTAATCACTGCATTATTAACACGTTTCTTATCGTCCTTCAGTAATTTACCTATTTCTTTAAAGTGTGCATTAAAATTAAATAAAATGATATGTAATGATTAAAAAAAGAAAAAATAAGTTAATAGTTAGACGAGGAGTAAGAGCTGGTAGGAATTTGAGAAAAA
>JACCIB010001372.1:0-37498 GCA_018906965.1 Philotrypesis tridentata
TAAGAAGGGCTTAAATGTTCGGGGGAGTGCATATAATAATATAATGAGTTTGGTAACAATGAGTACCGCGGGCTTAATAAACAATTAACAATTTAAGTTGCACTTTTGCATTATTTTTGAGATTCCGGGCTGCGTATTGAAAAGTATTGGCTATGTCGAAAAATGTATAAGACAAAAGTTGTTCCTTAGTAAATTTCCCTACAAAAAACTCAGCGATAGCACCCCTCTATCTCCTTTAGTTTATTCGGAAATCGATAAAAACGACGAAATTGTTTTAAAATCGAAAATAGTTAATAACTTTTATAAAAATAAATATTTATATTAATATTTCGTAAAAGTGCTGTACTCAATGATTCTAAGTTGCGGTTAAAATTTGAAGCCTCTATCTATAATAGTTTTTGTTGCAATAGTCGCAATACGTTGAATATTTTTATTTTTCATGGTACTGGCAAAACGTTAAAAATCGTTTACATTTGTGCCCACTATTTGTGAGCAATCTTAAAGAGTTATATTTTCAAAAACTTTTTGCAGAATTACAAAATTTTAATTAGGGCAGCTCCAGCATGCATTTGTTAAATAGTAATTAATTAATAATTGTACTGTATCCAACTTTAAAATTTGATCAAAATGTATTATAATTCATTGAAAAGCGGTGATTTTCTCTAAATTTTAAGAAAAAAAATAATATGATACGCCACTTAGGGGCCGAGATACGTTTTTTTTTAATACGCTACTACTCCTTACATATACAATATATCGTAATGATTCAAATGTTGTTAGAAAGTAGAAGAGTTCTACTTTTCAAATCACTGCAAGTCGATACGCATCGAATTGAATTTGATTAATAAATCGAGTGTTGATTAGAGGCGATGCGCGCAACAGGGCCCGACGGCGCGCCGCGGCGTAGCGGGCCGCGGAGTGGGGATGGCCGCGCGCTCTCAGCCCGAAACTGAAAATCTTTTTTCAAATCGGAGCGCTCGGAAAAAGACGGTAAATTAGTCAAATATCATCCGATTGTGCTCTTTTTTTTTCTTAATTCGGGGTCGCGCAGGTTAAAAATGCGATTGGTCGAATCAGATTTTTCGTTGACATTATTCATCGTATTATTATTGAAAGTACATTATTTAAGTATTTTTTTCTGTATACATTAATTTATATATTTGTTATTTCAATACGACTAGTCTATAGAGAATCGTGTCTATGATTTTAGCCTCTATACTTTTAAACAATCGATTCCTGCGGGAATATTGTTTAGTATTAACGAAAAGATGCAAATTTTCTGTTTTTTACTTTTATTTGGAAACTAAGCGACCAATGCAAAATAATAAAGAGGGAAAAATTGTAGCTTACTGAATTCTGAAGCAAATGAGATATTAAACGCCCCTATCCGATCAATAGGCACAGAGGAAAACTCGGAAAACCGAGAAATACAACGTGGAAATCAATGTTTCTTTAAAATTCGCCAAGACAGCCATTTTTCAACTTGAAGGCTAAAATTTTAAGTGAATGAATAGTTTCATATGCAATTTCATGTGGCAAAACATTGGTGCTCTACGACAATATTTAATGTGTAATTGTAATTTGAATTTTTGTTGTATTTTGTGAGTTCACTTTTGTATGCACGGTTATGTAAAATTGGAAGGTCCTACTGAGAGTGCTCTACCTCTTTTTCAATAAGTCCGATAAATTTCGCAGCGCCCCCACATTACAACCTTAGTTTTTTTTATTATTTTAACAAAGTTAATGAAAGAAAAATGAGTCTAACTGAGTTTCGTCACCTGTAATGGGTATGTAAAATGTGGTAAAATTATTTTTATAGTATAAAAGCCAAAAATAAAATTTTATTTCGTCGGATAAATTTGTATGAATTGAGGGAACTTTCAAAATTGCATTTTGATTTTTTTTTTAGACGATATACGAATTAAATAAAAAATTTTTAAAACGTTTTTGGATATCTAAGGTGTGTGGCGAAACTCGATTAAAGTGAATGAGTTAAAGTTGATCAATTAATTATAATAAACAAAAAAACGTTTTTTGAGGTAGGTGGCGTGATGATCACACGGTGGAGCACTCTTAAATTTGGAAAATGGCGTTGAAAAGTTGACAATTATTAAAATCCAACGCATTAATTATTTTTCGAAAAACAGATTGTAAATACAAGACAAACGTACTTGAACATGAGCGAAAACGGGCTTGCATATCTATATATACACTGCTACCCCGCTTTCGGCTGTTTTCGCTTATGGTGGTATTATAACAAATATATAAATTAATGTATACAAAAAAAAAAATACTTGACAAGGAATTAAGCGCGCGATTCGCATTATATTTTAGACTCCGTGAATATGAATTATGAACTATATGAACTATGCTAACCATATAATCAAATTAATTAGTATCACTTTTTAAAATGGACACTTCGCGCGCGATTTGGGTTATGTTTTACACTCAATATGATTCATAAACTATGAATGACGGTAACCATAGTCATGTTTACTTATGGCAACCAATCGGAATATTGTATTAAATGCTTCACAACAAAGGCCATCAGTTTTTCAAAAGTGATAATGTACTTTCAATAATAATACGATGAATAATGTCAACGAAAAATCTGATTCGACCAATCGCATTTTAACCTGCGCGACCCCGAATTAAGAAAAAAAGAGCACAATCGGATGATATTTGACTAATTTACCGTCTTTTTTTCCGAGCGCTCCGATTTGAAAAAAGATTTTCAGTTTCGGGCTGAGAGCGCGCGGCCATCCCCACTCCGCGGCCCGCTACGCCGCGGCGCGCCGTCGGGCCCTGTTGCGCGCATCGCCTCTAATCAACACTCGATTTATTAATCAAATTCAATTCGATGCGTATCGACTTGCAGTGATTTGAAAAGTAGAACTCTTCTACTTTCTAACAACATTTGAATCATTACGATATATTGTATATGTAAGGAGTAGTAGCGTATTAAAAAAAAACGTATCTCGGCCCCTAAGTGGCGTATCATATTATTTTTTTTCTTAAAATTTAGAGAACAATCACCGCTTTTCAATGAATTATAATACATTTTGATCAAATTTTAAAGTTGGATACAGTACAATTATTAATTAATTACTATTTAAACAAATGCATGCTGGAGCTGCCCTAATTAAAATTTTGTAATTCTGCAAAAAGTTTTTGAAAATATAACTCTTTAAGATTGCTCACAAATAGTGGGCACAAATGTAAACGATTTTTAACGTTTTGCCAGTACCATGAAAAATAAAAATATTCAACGTATTGCGACTATTGCACAAAAACTATTATAGATAGAGGCTTCAAATTTTAACCGCAACTTAGAATCATTGAGTACAGCACTTTCACGAAATATTAATATAAAATATTTATTTTTATAAAAGTTATTAACTATTTTCGATTTTAAACAATTTCGTCGTTTTTATCGATTTCCGAATAAACTAAAGGAGATAGAGGGGTGCTATCGCTGAGTTTTTTGTAGGAAATTTACTAAGGAACAACTTTTGTCTTATACATTTTTCGACATAGCCAATACTTTTCAATACGCAGCCCGGAATCTCAAAAATAATGCAAAAATGCAAATTAAATTGTTAATTGTTTATTAAGCCCGCGGTACTCATTGTTATGAAACTCATTATATTATTATATGCACTCCCCCGAACAATTTAAGCCCTTAACCTATTACTTTGGAATTAATGTCACCTAAAAATTTAATTTGACTGTACTAAAAATCAGATTTGTAAAAACAGGACTCGAGCAAAACCCCATAGGAGCACCCGAAACCTGCTTTTAGAATTTGCCGTTAAAAATCAAAGACGTGCAGTCAAGAAGAGTTCTAATACCCTCAACAAACTCGTCTCTTGAAATGCACTTTATGCATCCCAACCACTTCCATCTCTTACTGATTGCATTAATTATCAGATCTCTCGGCAATCTCGTAAATAGCGAGACCACGTCGAAAGACACCACACAGTGACCCATGGGAAATTTAACATTTTTCAAATTTTCTTTTAACTGCAAACTTCTTAATATTCGACTCAGGTACCGGAAATTTTTTAGTTAATAAGATCCAGATGAATTTATGGAGCGTGTATGTGGAGCTATTGACCGCGGACACTATAATCTATATAGGATTACCCGACTTATGAATTTTAATCAGGTCATATGCCTTTGGAAGCAAAGTATGCTCGATCCCCATCGAGGAAAGCCCTCTAAAAGCCGAGTTACACTCTAGAACGCCACGTGCACTCCATAGGTCGATAATTTTCTTTATACGTTTTTTAATCCCCGCAAGCTGATTAACTTTAACTCTTCTATAGAACCTCTCATCGCTGAGGGCCTCCTCAACCTTTGAAATATACGCATTGTTTTCAATCACAACCGTAACATTGCCTTTATCCACCCTGGTATAAAACAATTTGGGATTCTTTTTGAAAAACTTCTTAGTCCGATCAATGTCGTAAGCCATCACTCTCTCTCGATACGGCATGTGCGTCTTATTTTTGATACGAGAATTTAATATAGACAATACACCGTCCGGAAGTCTCCCATCGAGGCCTCGATCACACATGTAAATATTTATAAGGCTGTGACGGACTACCGTCAATACATGCTCGCCTGAACACCATCGGAGCCGCTTAGAAAAAAGTACAAAAAAAACTTATACCCGGTGGTATTTACAGGTACGAGCAATACAGATGAGAACAACCAGCGAGAGCGAGAACGAGAGAGAACAACCAGCAACACGCAGCGCCCCGCGAGCCAGCGAGAGCGAGCGAGCGAGAGATAGGAGCAGTAGCAGCTGAGAGAGGGAGACACCGTTGGCGAGCACGTTGGCGAGCGCGCACAAGAGTAATAAGTGCGAGAGAGAGAGAGAGAGAGAGAGAGAGAGAGAGAGAGAGAGAAAGCGAATGAGAATGTAAGAGTGCAGGCACGCGAGGAGCCTCGGGAGCTATTGGCAATAGATGGAGGGCTACAGCTCCGTCCATAGCATGCGAAGCCAAAGTGCGAGATTTAAAGAGAATGTAAAAATTGTAGAAAATGTACAACCACAGCCAAATTGTTAATAGGGCGCAAGCGAGCAACGAAATCGTGTTGATATGTGATTGGTACGAACAAGCGATTTAGGAGAAATGTCATGCGTGCGAGTGAGATAGCGAGAGACACCGCGGCTGAAAAAAGTCGGGCGCAACAGGTAGAGAGTACAGAGCAACCATTGGACCCGAGTAGAAGAAACATCGAGACAGATTCCCTCCGCAATACTCACGTTCAGTTCTCCGCAAAATTTTTTGTTTGTGTAGAGAGCCATACACCGCGAGAGTTTGCGGGCGTTTTTCAGAGCACGAGACATCGCTACACGAGAACAAGAGTAGAACCGGACAGCCAGGCAGTCAGTTTATGTGAAATTTGTGAGTGCGCGCTCGCGACGTTACGGCCGGTCGTCCTTCCGCAAGACCAGTAGCACGTGCGTGTTAGCCCTGTTATTCGATTTTATTGAATAAATGCCGGACAGTTAAAGGGTAAATCCGTGTAAGTTATTTTGCGTGTATATTCCCTATTCCCCTTTTGGAAATTCACAGCCCAAGTAAAGCAGCCTCAACTATTGCTGAGCAACCGGCAAAGCGATTACAATAGAACCGGGCTTCCAACAACAAATTATTGTATTATTTAAATACGGTTCATAGAGAGGCAGCCCTATAACAAGTTGCATTCGCGTTAGAGATTCGTCATAATTTGGCAAACAATCTACAACGTCACAAAGCTTTCTCTTTCTCTATAGACTGCTTAAAATCAAAATTAATATTAAAATTATACTTCTCACCCATAGACATTACTTTGAAAACAAATTTGGGAAGGCAAAATTCTGGAAGATTAACTAACCATTTTTTCTTCATGGCATCTATTTCATTGAAACTAAAATTAAGATAAAAATTATTATTATGAATAATACTATGGGTATTATTATGACTAGAATCATTATTACGAATGAGGATAGAATTTTCATATATATGCTGAGAAGAATTGTTCAGAAGGTCATCAACTTTCTTCTTATACGAAAGAGACAAACTACTATTACTCAAAGGTAAAGATCTTTGTGAAAATTCTAAAACTTTTACAGAAAAGGATTCGCTGGTATGCCGAGTTTTATGTTATTTACAATAAATTCCTTTTTATCCTTCAAAAAACATAGGTACGTGTTCAAATCTACTATTTCCAATTTTATAATTCTTAGCTGTAAACTTTTGATAAAATACTTACATTTCCTCATTGCAAAATTGCTATGGAAATACCTTCGTACGCGTATTTTTACAATATGACTAGGTACTAAGTCCTTAGTGTGACACTCCAACAGGAAGTTTAGTTGACACGTGCATTTTCTAATCTCGCGCTGGACTCTGACCAAATTTTGCAAATAAGTTTTTTACTGACGGGATAATAATATAAAATAAACCTAGAAACGTCGCAGCTTTTAAAATCAGACGGAAAGTCAACTTCATCTATAAACGGTAAAGGATCCCTACTACTGCTAGCACGATCGTACGATTCGGCGGTCAATGAACTTAGCTGATTTATTTCCTCTCGCCTGTTGTTATTCCGAGCGATTGTTAACCTCTCTTGACTCTCCTCGTCTCGTCAGTCAATGCCCTTGGTAGCGATGGCAACAAATTTGAAAAAAAAGCTGGAGCTCAGCTGGATGTTACTGCTGAACTTTCGTTCAATCTTTTCGGCATTTCCGTGATGCAATGCCCAAATATTATTAAGGATGCTTTTATCGCTCGATGGTGGTAATACGGATTCAATGACTATATGCATCTCTTCGAGCCACAAAATTTATTTTTTAGCCAACGTTTCGATCTGTTGCAGATCCTCTTCAGGGCTAAGTCAAATTACAGTCAAATTAAATTAATTTTACAAAATTATAACACACATTACAAAAAATAATAAAATTAAAAAAACTACCTTAAAAAACAAAATAATCTACCTAACTAACTAATATATCTAAGCTATCCAGTGACCTAACTTTCGAGCTAATCGGTTGATTATTGGTTATCGACCAATTTATATCTCCGAAACTATTGATCAGATAATTTCGCGGGATAAGGATTTTATTGAATACAACTCAAGAGCTATCCAATGACCTGATTTTCGAACAAATCGAGCGGATATTGACAACAAATCGATTGATCGATCGATCGATTGATGTATTTTTCACATAAATACATAATAAAAAATAGATTCTTAGAGTAGAGAAGATCTTATCTCACCGAGCGACACCACCAGACTGACCAGTTTTAAACACTTATCCGAATAAATAAGCAATTTTTGCTGATTTAGTAAAAGCTGGCTGGGGCGTCATCAGCGCCACCTATTTCACTCTTTCAGACTTCTCGAAAGTGTTGTCATCACTATTTCCGGAAATATGTTCTGTATTTGCTATACACGATATCATACACCAATAAAATAATGAAAAAGTACAAAGTTTTCGTTGCAATTTTTGCTGATGTAGCGGGTTGGTGCGAACTCTGCGCCATCTATTTCACTCTTCCAGATTTCTCGAAAGTGTGGTCAGCACTGCATTCAATTTCATCCAAGAAAACGTAGTCAACACTATACAAAATTTTGACTGAGTTCTTGATTTTAGTCAGCATTATATCCAGTTTCAACCAAGTTCTAGGAAATGTGGTCAGCATTATACTTCTTCAGGTTGCAACTAAGTTCTCAGGCTCATCAGCGAAACACCCCTCTACAGACCAAGATTCGCAGCCTGTTGGCACTATAAAAGCGGCCGAAGTAAATCAGTTAGTCATCACATAGTGTCCAGCAGTAGCAGCAGTAACTTCGACCAGAGACTACCTTCTAGTAAGATAGCGACTACCTTGCTAAGAGAGTATCTTGACCAGCTGTAAGCTGATATCTTTAACGAGAGACTTTGATAAGCGGCCAGAGACTCATTGAAATTGAGAGGTATTTAATTAATTTTTTATGACGTCCCGAGTCAGAGTCACAGGCAAAATGGTAGGTTTGAGGATAACTAAAATAATTAATTAGATTATTCGGACTCCTCGTCGAGATATACCGAGCAGATGTATAGTCGATGATGCTGGAATTCACGGTCGCGTGGCGGGCAGTCGTGGCAGGCGGATTTCGGCTTCGAGTTTTGAGATGCTCGGTGCAGCATATATTTCAAATGAATAAATTCCGCTTACCTTTGTTGTTAGAATGGATGGGCAGTGATGAATTGAGAATTCCAATCGATTACCCTCTCAAACGCTTTTATTCAATAGACGATATACAAATTCTGGTGGCCTATATGTCCACTACAATGATTGGCAACTGTTAATGAATGGTAATTGTTGATATTCGGTGATACAATATGAGGACATCGTGGTACCTCTTCGCTTCCTGGGCGTTAGTCGAAGATGGTGTATGCGCGAGTTCCTGGGACCCGAATACGTCGCGGTGCCTCTTCGTTGCTAAGGCGCAAAAACGAAGGTGGCGTGGATAATCCTACGTGCTCGATCAGCAAGTCGATAGGATACCACTCAACTGGCGATCGCTTCGGAATAGCGATGCCGCGACTCTCTTCGATGCTCGGTCGCAATATGAAGTTGAGTTAGTGAGGATCCCGGCTACATGCACAACCAGTCTGTGTGATCACTGATCGTTCAGCGAGTCTTGCGCTTAAATATGTTCAGTTCTTGCAAGAAAATCACGAGTGCGGAATATTTTGTTGTTTCGGAAAACTTGGCATATATTGCGCGCGTGGTCTTCGTCGCTGTATCTATCTACATGTGCCGCGATCTTTCTCTCCTCACCGTATTGTCGAGAGGTGATCAAATAATTTGAGAGAGACTGTCGAGGCTGAATCCTAATTTATACGGTAAATACACTAGACAAGCTAGTGCATGTGCTTGACCTGAATCGGATTGCCGTATTGTAAGAAATGAAGACGGAAACGAAATTTTTTCTTTCGTTACATTTTAATACATAAATGATGTACCGCTAAATATATTTCAAGGGTATATACTTATAATTTAGAGATGATTAACCCACTAGAATCAAGCCTATCTGACCTGCTCATATACAGACGAATTGACGATCTCACAACCATGCTTACCAGTTTAATAAATACAGATAAAGAAAGAGAGCTTCTTGAAAATGAATTACTCTATCCACGCCCTTCTACAAAGGCTCAGATATATAAAAGATTACTACAGTTTGCGCATTGTTATGATCTTATTCAATCGCGGTTTTTTCGAGAGCAAGGCAGATATTATTCGTGTTCTTGGTGAGAATATCCAGCGTCGTGGAATAAAGGAGATGGTGGGATAGAGATTGTTCAGCTGGATGATGATGAGGTGATGTTGGAAGAGAAGCCAGAGGTGGCATTAAATCTCAAAATGGCGGATGCCGAGCCACATCAATCTTCGAAAGACATGACCATTTGTAGTGGTGGTATAACTCCATCCACTGTTTCTTCGATGGTGACCGATGCAGCATTAATCATTACTCCAGAGCCATCTACGCCGTACATGGCAATAACTATTAAGGAAAATTATGACAATGACGACAGTGCCATTGATGCCAACATCAACAATAACAACAACAGCATGGAGATCAGCGCTCCAAAAAAAGAAGAAGAAGAAGATGACGATGTCGATGAAGTAGTCTCCGATGCATCGTCATCTTCACAATCTTCCATCTCTTAGTAGTGACGAGACATCAGGACGATACGGATGATAGCGATGGCGACGAGACCACTGAATGTAAGCATTTCATGTATTTTTGATAATGATAACAGCATCGGTAAATGGCAGAATACAAATGTAAAAACTAGGTCTTTTTACAGGAGTACTTGCTGTACTGTACTTGCTGTACTGTACTGTGCTTGCAGAAGGGTGGTGGTGCTGAACAACCAATGTGGCGGAACATAATTCATCAAGAGCGTTCAAAATACTATCGGACTTTTTGTCTAAATGGCCCTAAAGCCATCGTCAGTATTCGTCGACCGCCAGCATTCAACACTGACGCCTCGGACTGGCTAAGTCGCGGTCTACGCGAGATCCACAGGTACGTGTGAAAGAATAGTAGACCCACCGATTTTAGCGGGATGTCTATAAACTTGGCACAGTTTCGTCACAGTGTTGTGTGGATTTCGTAAAGGCAAAAGAGTGAGTTGTATATAAGCGATATACTCGAACTCTTGGAGAGCGTTTCGCAAAGTAATGGCAGTCTTGACATTGACGAGGCACTGACAATAACTGTCAATGCGGTATCGGTGCCGCTGTTAAAGTCGGTTTAAAGGCTCGATCGAGTCGCGCTCACATGCAAGTCAGTCTTCAAACACTCTATCCTGAACATTCAAAATACAGATAATCTCTATCTACCAAGATCACTCGTTTGCACGCATACACATGCCATTCGTGGTGACTGTCGCACGGGATATCTGCAGAAAATGTGGGATAAAGTCAGACAAGGCAATGGCAAATTTCCAAAGGAGAATGCTCCAAAAACTTTGTAATAGCGCTAAAGTCAGCGTATCCGAAACTGCCTGCAGTCTCCCAGAGATAAAATTATTTCAGGAGTATTACGCCTGTTTAGGTGTGGCTATAGTCGTGTTTTCGTTTCGAGGATTTGCTCGTGGTCAAAAGCCATTATTCGATGGTGGCGAGTATTTCTACAATGACAGAAATACAATCAGATATACATTGCATATTATGTATTACGAGAACCCGTGACATTATCAGCCCATTTTAAACTTGGTGGCTGCAGCCGGTAGTCGGGGCTATTGCTTGTCTGCAGAGTCCACCTTGCGAGCATGACCCGCAGTCTGGTGTGTGTTCAGAGTGTCAAGGATGCGCTAGATCGTTTCTTGACCAGACCTGCTATCTCGATCATTTGAAAGCAGATTCATTTGATAAGGGCCACACGGTATGCGAAAGTTTGAAGATCTGCTTGAGATGTTGTAGAATTATTAAAATTAATAATACGTCTGCACACGTGTGCGATCACATCTATTGTAAAATATGTAACGGGATGCAACCAATCGGACACTTATGCTTTATGCAAACTCTTACTGCACCACGTCAGTCAGGCAGTACTACTGTAAGAAAGAAGGAGCAGTCGGACACTGTGGTGGGCAACGATAGGACACACACACACATACATTGTGAATCTATGCGTTGTACAGCAGGTGTGCAGCGCGTGTCTGCACGACGAAAATATCTCGGACTCGTGCAATTTTTGCGGGACATGACAGTACGTGTTCACGGATGAACTGGTCAAGCAGTTGATCGATTCAGTTCTGGCGTGCAAGAAAAATTTCAAATCGGTCATTTGTATAACCCACAATGCTCAGGGTTTTGATGCGCAACTTATTCTGAAACATCAGATTGAGCATAGAGACTTTCGCGAGACGCAAGCCTGATTTTAGCAGGGTCGAAAATAATTATGATACAATTTGCGCACGTGAAGTTCCTCGATAGTCTAAATTATTTGCATATGCTGCTGAGTGCTCTGCCGAACGCCTATGGACTGGGTAACATTGAGAAAGGCACTATTCTCCATCTATTCAATACGCCGGAAAATCAAAATTATGTAGGTGGAATACTGCTGAACTCGATGAGTGTTGAGACAAGCAAGGCGTTCCTGGAGTGGTACGCTGACAAACGCAAATTTTCAGCACGAAACCGTGAAGTACTGCAAGCAGGACGTTAAGATATGGCGACTCGCGTGCCTTGCATTCCGCAAGACGCTTATCGAGTGCGGATCGACAAATCCGTTCGAGGAATGCGTCATAATAGCGTGCTTCTGTATGAAGCGAGCACGATAGGCGTTGGCGAATACAGCACTCGCGGGTGAATGGCGAATACAGCACTCGGAAAATGGCGAGAAAGTAGTACTGCAATTTCACACTTGCTACGCGCACGGCTGTGTTCGCTGTTACACAGCCAGTCGCAATTTACCGGGTGTGAACAGTGGCGAGATATTGGCCGAGAGGTGTACGAGAGAACACTCAGAGTTTCGGCGAAAATCAGAAGGCACGGCTATCGCTTAATCGAGAACTGGGAGTGCGACTTTGATCGTGAGTACTGCGAAAACGAAAACATGTCGTTGTATATAAGAGAAGCTACGCGGGGCACAGACAGCATAAAAATACCTCGTACGCCGACAGTAGTATATGGGACGGTATAGGGTGACAGGGCGTGGCCTGGCGCCAGTGTGGGTGATTTAGTGTTAATTAGTGTCACAATATTGACACTAGGAATTATTTATGATCCCTATAATAGGTGTTAATTGATTTTTGATAATGTAAACAATGATTTATTACCCTTTTAATTGACATAATTATTGTAAACAGTAGTCAATTAAAATAATTTATGATCCCTGTAGTAGGTGTTAATTACTTAAATAATGTATAATTAAAAAATTTATTACCTTATAATTGACACAAGTAGTCAATTAAAACAATTTATGACCCTATGGTAGTATATGAGATTATGCATGGCGCTGTCATCGTGTGTGCGCACGCATTCAAGCGCTAAAACCATTTTCGTTTGCGCGTGCGCGAGCACTTTTAGGCGCTAAAATCAGTTATGATTTGACGGTTGGAGTCGATTTCTAAAACGTTATCGTACTCTGCGTAAACGATGCAATTGATGGCTGTTCGAAGTGTTGTCTCGAAATGCAGCTCTATGCGTATACTTCTCGAGCGCATAAGATTCCAGTGTGTAGCGCAGTGTGCCGATAAATCGGGGGTGAGATCGAAGGCCGTCCAAAAATTGCCTTGATAATAGTTGACGCGATTTATGTCAAAGCCTTCGTTGAGAAAATGTACACCTGTATCGGTAAAGAAAGTTTGGAAAGCATCGATAAAAAGTTTGCCATTATCCGTGCATTTCGGTTGCAAAGGTTTACTCGGAATTTGTACACCGTCAACGTACAGAGATATATAATTTATCGAGTTATGATGAAAATTCAACGGGTTCAAGGAGCGGTTTCCATTGAATGCCTGATTTGCTACAAATCCGATAATTATTCTCTTTGGTAGTTGGCCAAGTATAACGTTATCTATCGAATCACCCATTATTCCTTCGTGAAGAGTAAAAGACTTTACCTCAACTCTCGTTATGGGATATTTAGCTGTGGTTTTAAGATAAGCGTTGCTTCTTTTATGCTGACTTTGAACATACCATTAGCGGTCGCATCCATTAAACAAAATGCATCTTTGCTTCTCACCAGACGAACGCTTATTTCTACGCCGTTTATCAGCATCTTATCCTGATTGAATAGATCGTGATGAATGTGTCCAATCATGTCAAAGTAGTGTCTGTTGCTTGAAAAGTATTGACGATCCCTAAGCCCTTTGTTTGCGGCGTTTGGCTCTGCCGCATTCACCGGGGCATCGAAAGCCCCGTGTGTATTGTGGTACCATAAGCTCGCTGTGAGATGTGAGGCTTTGGCGACGAGCGAGTAGTTGAGAAGCGTTTCAATGTAGGCTCTGTAAGGATAGGCATTGTTGAGGGGAGAAACAATTTTTTGATTGAAATGAACGTCCACCTGATTGAACATGGAGTGCAGGAAATTGTTGATTGGACCGACTTTAACATCTTCGGTAGCCGGAGTCGTTTCGTCTAAGGGTACGATTTTCGCTTGAATATGTAGCATCGTGTGCGCTATATCCAAGTAATGTTCGCTACCGGCCGGCACGACAAATTCCAGAGGTGCGTCTACATCGTCGCTCAAAGATGATACAGGCTTGTAATGCAGAAAACTGCTGCTCTCTATAGATGTTTGAGTAGCTGGCAAGGTGAAAAGATCCAGTTCGCTCGACATGCACTCTGACGTGTGGGAATGTGAAAACGCCATTTTCGCAACTATATACGTCTAGGACCGAATATATCCGTGACACTTCTTAAAGACTGAGTAGTGTTCCGCTTCTTTTTCGTCGACTTCTTTCTCGTACTACCTATTTTCTTTCTCGTCGATTGTTTACGCTTCTTGCGACCGGCAGCGGTACGACTCGAAGCGAGTGTTTTTCGCGACTGAAGTCGGCGACGCACTGAGTGTGTTTTATAACCTAAGCCTTTCATCATATCAGCAAGCTTTTGATCTGCTTTTCTTCTCAAATTTTTACCCGATTCCTTGGCGCGATACTTGAACAACTCTTTCAAACTGGCACCGTTGTTTGTAACGTCGTCCAAAATATTCATTCCAGCGCGCACCGCCTCTTTTCCTACGACTCTAGCCCCGGATGCTATGTAAGGAAGAATTCTACGAAACAATCCTCCTAACCACGCTCCTACTCCTCGTCCTCACTGATAAGTTGAGCCGGAAAAAACGTTTCTCACACCTCCACCGCCTATTTGCTCGTCGTAGTAGCGAATGTAATGACCCATCGTCCTCCTTCTTTAGCGATTACACCTAAAATGAAGCGCAACCTCACCGTGCTGATCTCTTATATCTATGACAATCGAGCGAAAATTATGATGTAAAACTGGAATGTAATGAGGTGGAGCAAAGTGTCTGAAAATGTTACTGCCAAATTTATACTTTGCGCTGTCTATGGAAACTATGCGTAATAGAGCAGCCTGAGTATCGCCTACAGTGCGAGGCTCGCATATATTCGTGTAAACGTACAGCTGATCGGGAATAGCTCGAGAGAGCGATGCTGGTCTGTTAGCTAAAGCTACGAAGCTATTCAGAGGCGAGGTTATAAAGGTTCCCTTCTGTCGACGTATTTCGGAATCTTCAAAGCCGAGAATACGACGTAATTTTCCGTTGAAAGTTATGTAATGCGGATCTGAACAAGAGCACTTACGACGTAGTATGTAATACCCCTTTGGAATCGTGAAAAGTGCTAGTTTTGTTTATCTCGTCGATTAGTTGTTCAACATCGCTATATAGACCATGCGAGAAAAATTGCATTTGTTCTGCATTTGCATGACGGTACTCGGAACGTGAATCTCTACGAGAGCTACAGATCAATTACCACTCAATGTAATTATCACTCAATGTAATTTCACGCGAGAGTTGAGTGGTAAAACAGCCAGTGGTGTTATCGCTATAATACGACATGCTGCTATTGCTCGGCAAAACTAAATAAAAATCGCTGGTATCCATCTTTATTTTC
The DNA here is from genome assembly GCA_018906965.1 of Philotrypesis tridentata. NCBI lineage: Eukaryota > Metazoa > Arthropoda > Insecta > Hymenoptera > Pteromalidae > Philotrypesis > Philotrypesis tridentata. Next base: position 15,143 of record JACCIB010001372.1, read on the forward strand.
TTGTCTAAATTTTTTCGATTTCCGAAGCTTGAACCCACGTGTTAAACTTGTCTGGATATCCCATCTACTTGACCAACATCTGTTTCTTCGAGCCACGCCCTTTTGTACGAACTATGCGCTCAATGTGGAATCGCTCAGTTTCGGCCATGCGACTCACACTGACGTGAGCCAGTTCCTCGAGATAAAAAACACCGTCAATCTCCTCACCATTCAAGTCTTCGAGAATAAATGTTGGCAAATTCTGCCTACGCGAGACACGTTTAATCTTAAAAATTTCTTCGCTAAAGTTTTTCTCGTAACCCTTCTCGAATGTATTTTTGGTGTGACTAATGCGTACGTAGGACCCCGGCTTGTAATTATTCAGACCAGCGGACGCCCTCTTATAGCGGTACTTGAAAGTCGTTTGCAAGCGAGAGCGCTTTTCCAAATTTTTTCTAGCTATCTGAGCATTGTATATATTCACATCGCATGGTCGCATTTTGGTACCACTGTGACGCGTGTGATTGTAAGCATCGATGATTTGCTGTATCACGTCGATGTAGCGTTTCGTATTTTTGTGGGAAAAATATCGCCACATTCTCTCGCGTATAGTACGATTTAGTCTCTCGACTACAGCTGCCTTGATATTGGGATTCCGAGCAGTACGAAATTTAATGTCGTTTTTTTTCAGAAAATCTTGAATCGTCGCAGCGTGCTAGTATACGCTTGAAAGCGGTAGTGGCGTTTGTCGTTGTCTTATCGCGCAATGGCTCTATCCAAGCTTGCTTACTCAAAACATCTATCACGACGAGTAGGTAGCAGAATCCATCGTTGTGTTCTTTTATATTCGTTAATTGAAGCAAATCGCACTCCCATACATCGTCTATATTGCTAACGTTGTAGCTCAAACGTGGAAATTTTCGTTGCACCGGCCTGTAAAGAGTGTACGCATCTTGATTGCCAAGCCACTCGTATATTCTCTCCTTTTCTCTACCGTCAAGCTCGCTGAAAAGTTTGCCTTTACGATTGACGCGTAAGAGATTACGAGCTCCAGCATAGCCTGCCTTGTGCGATACATCGTAGTACTGTTTATCGTAAGACATTTCTTTTTTCTCAGTCACTTACAACTTTTCAAAATTCTAAGCGCATCCACTTCTTTTTAGCTCGATTTCTGGTTAAAACAGGCGATGGTTTGCTCTTGGTACAGCTGAGATTGAGCTCCATAAGGTCGTCGTCATTACGTTTCTTACATCTGCCGTCATCCTCGGTAATCTGTGATGTGACTCGGCATTTAACTTTTGTATTCTCAGGTGCTGTCAAAATGTTACCAATTTTCACAATCTCGCTATTTCCAATCAAATTAATCGGTGTATCCACTGTCTTGATAAACTTGGCAAAAGGTAGCCGACCGACGGGTGCTTCCTCCGATTTTTTCTTACGTGTTACAACGTCGGTAATCAATTCTATAATGTTTGAATTTTGAATCGGATGATCATCTATACTAACTCTTCCACTTAAGTCGATTGCCGGCAACTGCTCTCCAGTGTTTCTATAAAAGATAGGCTTTTCGAGCGTGGCTATTGGGCACGTTGTCCAGTATAAAATCTTCAGACATTGGTGTTGACATGGTCTCTACTTCATCAATGTCGCGATCACTGCCGTGCTCTGCATTATAGCGTTCCGAGTCTTTGAAAAATAGATATCGGCGTAGTACTTGTAAGTAATTTTGACATTTTTCGCCATCGTCGGTGAATTTGTTCGAATGCAGAATCGTGTGCATTTCCGAGTCTAACCTGGACAAATTGTCGCCGCACGTTCGCATGGAATTTTCGCATGAATCATTGTTTACCGTTACTGCGGCAGTAGTAGGCACATCTGTAGCAATTGGTACATTCTGCATTCTCGAAAAGACATCTTCGGGTACGATAATCATCTTTTTTGCGCGATCCATTTTTCCTATTCTTTTTTTAATCGGATTTCACATTGAGTAATTTAGACACGAGAGCACCTATTATAGGTGCAAGAAGAATCGGTAGAAAAGCACCAACTTCCTGTACCAAGACTCTTTTCCTTCTCAGCCACTCTTCCGATCTTTTTTTTTCTCGTTGCGATACTGTCCCGTCAATTTTCTCAATACGTTTTTGTGTTTCTTTAACCGGTTTTTGTGCGTTTTCTTGATCTTAATGACACCTTGCAAAATGTTTAAAGCGCACTCACAGATACAGCGCACGAGTTGTTTATTAGCCGTTTGCAACAGAGCCTTACGCTGCTGACCGTCTGTGTGACAAAGAGCATTGAGCACAGCTACGCATTTTTTGTTAAAACGGCGCCCCACAGGTATGCAGCAAGAAGTGCTATGTCGCGATCCTATTCTCGCCATAGCTGTAAGCCTACTGTTTAGTCAACGAATCTTACTGCCACTTTTTATTGTTAACAAAATTTCGCATACTTGGTTATGTAAGCGTATTGTACTTTATCGCTCGGAAATATACAGGTGCGCACGCGGAACTCGTCAGGAGCCGCCTAAGTCAGATCGAGAAAGAGATACGAGTGAGGACCTCGCGTTGCATCGATGTTTGCGTCTTGCAGAAATTTTGGATCTTCGGGATATATTTGTCGCGCCAAGTGCTGTATTTGAGCTCTATCGAGTGGATTTTTGAAAATAACCAAGTACTTTGAATTTAAGCTAATGTCGCGTTGAGATTTTCCCTGATGAAAAATATTTTGAGTCACCAGGAAAACCGACAAGTTGAGATGATGCAACGATCGAGAAAATAAATCTAAAACTACATCGTTGGACGATTCCCGCATCAAATCGTCGAGAATCAGTAATTTTTTCTTTTTTTTCAAACGAGTAATCGCTACGTTGTGGCAGACCTTCTCGGAATTCGATCGATACTGCAGATCCACCTACTTTGAATACCTTTTGATATGCCTCCTGCCACTCGGTATAGTACAGCAGGACTCGGTCGATACGCGCGTCACACATCTGTGGTAAATGTGCGAGAAAATTTTTTATAAATTGACTGTCGATGGGCCTGACTCTTTTTTTCTGCCATTGGCCGAATCTCGAAGGTTAGCAGCGGACTGAGTGGGCTACGAGAAAAAAATTGAGCGATGGAAAGTTTGTCTTCGTCGCACTTGTGCATTCTCCTATGTTTGGGGAAACACTTGTAACTTGTGTATATTTATATACAGCGTCAGAGTGCTAGACAAAAACAGATGTTCGAACGAAATGTTCTGGCCTTCGCTCGTTTTTACTCCTTCTGCGGCAAAAGATGTTTCACATAAAAAATACGGCGATACAGCAGTCCCTCCAAAAGTATAGCTGTACAGTGTACCTACACTTCGAGGGCGGGGAACTTTTACGGCTTTTTCGTTGCCTGTCTCCCTCACTCTTTTTAGGCTTGCTTCCCAGTGTCGTTATAATGTTTTTTTTAAATAATTAATGTATTTAAAAAAGGAATGACGTGTGGAGGGGATAAAATAATAATAAATATTTTTATATTAAATTTTTTCATATATTAAAATATACATACATAGTGTCAACTAAAATAAAGAAAATCTTAAAACTAACGAATTTTATTTTATTTTACATTATAACAAATACTTAAAATCTACTAGATTGTTACGATATTTACACATAAATTAAAATAGCTACAGTTAAACAAAAAAAATTACGAATTATTTTTTATTGTAGTATAAATAACTTAAAAATTACTCTACATTAAAAATCCAAAAGGTAGTGATGTTTTATTAGAAACATAACATCTTTTTTTCAAAACTATTGAGCACGTCTTAAATTCTGGCCGTGTCACAACAGAGTGATCGGCCATCTTACGAATTGAATTAAAATTTATCTTAATATTACTAATACATTTTTCATCGCAATCATTAAAATAATTAGATATCATCCGTTCAACGCTATCAAAATTTATTTTACGCGAATTCTTAAAATTTAACGAAATACCTTTTACTTTACAAGTTTCTACGACCTGGCCAGTCGCAGGAACAATGGCTCTATACGCATAAAATTTCGGGCCTCCCGAAATAAAATGGGTAATATAGCAGCCCCCGCCATGTTCCTCCAACTCGTCAGTCATATCACCGAGTAAAGAGCCTAACGGAGGCCTGTATTCTAACGGATCTCGTGTATTTATACGAAAAATAGACGAGTCCGTGTCGTAGTAGAGTGTACGCTCTCCTAACTTCTCCAGGTATTCATATAATTTGAGCCGCGTCTTAGCAGTTGTATACGCGGCGATGGCAACGTTGGAATATGGTTTGGACGTCATCGCTTCATCGATATGATGCCAATTAACATAAACCAACGTTTCATTTATCGGCAATAGACTTAATATTTCCTAGTCTTCGGCCAAGAGAAGTTTGAATAGACACTCCCGTTTTTTACAACGGTAGTCTGCCTCAAATTTTCTCTTTGGCCGAATTTCCCCCAAAAAGAATTGAGTGCGATTTTGGAAACACTGCGCAATCCTTTATTCACGATAATTTTTGACTTGTCGAGAGCGATCCCCTCTTTCTCTTTATAGTTTTTAATGTATGCGTCTATATACTCGGCAAAGAGACCGCCTTCGCCGGTAGCAGGGTCTAGCTGCGTTATTTCATACTGCCATATTACGAATATGTCAGTGATGACATAACCCAGCTCAACCGCTTTACACAGCTCATCGGCGACTCAGGTACCCTCAAACTCTCTACACCTGGGGTCGTCGTGATTGCAGTCTCCCTGCCATGATTCCTGGCAGCAAGTGCGGCACAGGGCCAACAATAAACGCCCATTCATTTTAACAGGTAAGAGAGGTAGCAAGAGATTTCGAGGTAGTAAAATTTTACATTTCACCAGTCCCTCTACACCTTCTAAATTATTTTTCTTACCCGCGAATTGGGTGCACTCATCGCCTATGAGTATTTTTGGGTGGCCAAGCGGAAAACGGCCACGCTTACAGATGTAAGGATAGAGCGAACATATATCTGTGTACATTATTAGCTCATCCTCCTTAATTCTGTAATTTATTACAATGTTTTCTGTTCGGCCACCAAAGAAAGCGTCTCTCGGGTTTAACGTTATTTTAGATACTAGAGGGTGCTGAGCTATGAAGTTTCGAATTTCGGGATTATCACGTTTGATGCATTCCCATATTTCTCGAACTTCATAGTCCAGCTCTCTCATACGTGCGACTTTTACGCACGTAGTCTCAAATAATTGATTGAATGACGCCCCGCGAGCCGTTTTCTTGTCACGGTTATACTTGAAACAGTTTGGACAGCCGTGATTATAACACCCTTGGTATTCAAAAACTATTCCTTTTAACGCGGGGTCGACATTTGGTAAGTAACCATCGACTTTCATCCGCTCAACAAATCGAAATTCGCTCGCTCTCCCCGCGTGAATAATTTCGTGTCCGACCTCACGTTCACACTGCAAAAGCCACTCGAGGGCTTTTTGCGAGTGCGTATCGGCGCGCCTATATCCGTTTGCAGGGATGATACCGATCGTATTATTTTTTAGAAAATTTTTCCGATAGAGGTAGAAACAGGCCGACGCTATAGTACATGCGTCTACAAAAGGGTCTGTTTTTCCTACCTCTAGGAAAATTTTTCTAAATGCCAGGCACGCTTTACGCAGAATTTCTACGTCGGTGCGACAATATTCTACTATCTCTTTTTTCAAGTCGAATATGTAATCATCGTCGCGGGCTTGGTTGTACCAAGAGAAAATGGCAGCTCTCTCGCGCTCCGACATTGAGTCGACCCCATAGAACTCGGGATCGGGTAACCTTCCCGTGTAGTTGATGTTTTCCACCCTGTTAAACAGGTGAGGAAAATATCCCTTTTTTACACTGTCTGGCAGGCCAAAAGTTGCTGGTAAAGCGCTCAGCTTCATGTGAAAGTAGCTGAGCGAATCAATGAATTTTGTACGGCCATATTGTAATGACACAATATTTTGGCCATTCAAAATAACATCTGGCGAAACCTGCGATTTTCGCTCTGCCAGGCGCTTCAAAATAAATTGCGCATCGTACCCACACGCATTGTGGGCTATGCAAATAATGTTATCGAAGATTGAGTCTTCTCGAACAGTTAAATTTATCAATTGTTTTACGGGGTCGTTCAAAAATACGTGTTCGCGGACACCGCATGACCGGCACCATTCTGCAATATTTTCACAACTTATGCAGTCAGTGCAAACTTGCTGCACGACGCCTAGATTGGGAATGTGCTAAAAAAATCGTCTCATCCCCGCGAAAGGACATGTCCTACCTGCATTCGAAATCGTAAAAAATATATAAATTTTTTCTTTCTTTCGGTCGCGCTACAATAGGCTTCATATAACAATAATCGTTATACCCATGCCTAGTTTTGCAATGCGAAGACCAATAAACGCCGTATTCGTGCGTTCCACGTGCAGTATTTATTTGCTTGCTGCAATGCTGGCAGGTTTTTAATAATCCACAAAGCATCTGGTTTTTAGCTTTGTAGCTACCAGATGTTTTGTAATTGTTGAAATAATTATTGTTATAAAACGCCCTATTGCATTCTGTGCAGAGCATCGGAGCGTCGCTCTTTTCGCACGCAGGCTTGACAAAGCACCGATCACAAATGAGTAGATGCTTTTCACTATCGGCAGCCTTTCGGCAGCCGTAGAAGCAATCATTCCCCCTCCCGCTCGCTCTCTACTACTGAGTGAGAGAGCGCGCGTAGAGTGAGAGAGAGAGCGTAGAGGCGTGCTGCGGCTACCGTAGAGTGCGGCGGCTACAGACGCGACACTCGGGCTCGCGTAGTTCCGTATGACTCTCTCTCTCTCTCTCTCTCTCTCTCTCTCTCTCTCTCTCTCTCTCTCAAGCATTAACGGCTTCATTTGTACGCGCACTCCCGCGTCTCTCCAGCTACTCTGTACGTGCTAATAATACAGCTATTGACCATCTAATTTAATAGTATTTTCTACCTATTTTAATTAAAATAAATCTATTAAAATAGATGGTCAATAGCTGTATTATTAGGGCGTACAGAGTAGCTGGATAGACGAGCATCGTCGGCGAATGACAGCTCCTGTAGCGGAGCCAGCGCCGGGCGGTGGTCGCGGAAAGCGCGGGTGCCCAGCTGCTCGTGCTGCGCGGAACATGGTGTTCGCAGCACCCGCGCGACCTACCGCCGCTCGAGAGAGAGAGAGAGAGAGAGAGAGAGAGAGAGAACGGTGAGAAGCATGGACGGAGCGGTCACATACACGCAACTATACCGTGTACATGTATGAGAGCAGGAGAGGGCTAAGCACGCGAGTTAGAGAGCGAGTAAGAGAGAGAGTGAGAGAGAAAGAGTGCTCAGCGCATGAGTACGAGAGAGAGGGGCGAGCGCTTGGACTCACGTACGAGAGAGCGCTGCTCTGTATGAGAGGGAGAGAGAGAGAGAGAGAGGAACAAAGCGTTCGTGCGTAAGAGTGAGAGAGAGAAAGTCATGCATGCGCTAATATAGGGATTTGTATAACGGATGGATATATATATATATATATCTTACTATATTATATAGTTGTTTTGAGCCGCGCTGGAATTTAGCCCCCCCTCGCCCCCCCTCACCACCCCTCAGCCCCCCCTCAAAAGAACCAAGAAATGTTTCAAAAGTTTGGTTATTTTTATGCGTTTTGCCCCCCCTCGACCCCCCCCCCTCACCCCCCCCCGCCACCCCTCAGCGCCCCCTCGTTTGGCCCCCCCTCAGCCCCCCCTCAGCGCCCCCTCACTCTTCGTTTCATATATGTGGTCATATTTATTTTTATTAGTGTTATTTATTTAGTACAAAAATATGAAAATTCTATTATTAACACACCATCACTGAAGTAAATAGATATGTTTTAAGAAGATACAAGTTCTATTATTTCCACACCACCATTGAGGTAAATAGATATGGCGCGTTTTTTTTAAAGTGGTTTTCCCCTTTAGGCCTAATCCACTGTAATATCAGTTTTATTTGTTTTTGTATGTAATTGATTGTTACTAAATTAATTGTCTCATACATATTTAAATAAGTCTGAATGTATTTTATTTGTAAATTTTAATACTTTGAACAGACATTATTAAAAATGTTTGAGCGTAATGTGGAATCTGTAATAAAATTTTTTATAAATTTATTTGACTTTATATATTTTTAAATACATTGATGAAATGATGTAATCTTAAATTGTTATAATTTATTTTTTTATAAATTATTTTATTTTCGCAACTATCTCATACGTCTTATACATTAGTGTAATGTATTTTATTCGTAAATTTTAATACTTTAGTCACACATTTGTAAATACGTGTGAGTGTTACTTAATTAAATTTTGTATAGATTATAATATTAATTACTGTATTTAAAAATATCTCAAAATTTGTATTATATTAATTTAAATTAAAAATTTGATAAATAATATTTGCAATATATAGAAGATAGTTTGTATATAAATCTTTATTTTTTCTTAAGCGATCAAAAAAAGAAGCACTATAATTATTTATTCGGTACCTAATAATATCTTTTAGTTTTAATAAAATATTATTAGGTACTATTGCTAATGAATCAAATGTTTTTATTACATTTTCGTAATAATTTTCTTCATATCCTTTAATTTTATTATTTAATTGTTTTATTTCATAAATATTTAACTCTTTATCAAGTTTTTGAACATAAGTTACTTACATTGCTTCATATTCTGTTATATTTTCTATTTCTCTGTTTATTTCTTCTAAGTATTGTAAATGTTCAATGTCATTAATTTCAATATACATACCAATTCTAGGGTCCCATTCCATTATTGATAATTGTATTTATTTGTTTTTATTTTAATTCTTTAAATTAATAATATCTGTAAAAACATATATATTTAATGATATTTATAAAAAATATATGTAATCATAATTTAAATCTTAATATTAAAAATTTCATCCCAAACAATATTTTCAATTTCTTTATCATTAGATAACTCATTTTGTATATAAAGATTTTGTGGAGTTTTACATCTAGATAAAGCAACATATAATTGCCCATGTGAAAACAAAGGTCTTCTAATAAAAATTCCTACAGAACCAAAACTTTGTCCTTGTAATTTGTTAATGGTCATTGCGAAAGCTAAAATTAAAGGAAATTGTTTTCTATAAAGTATAAAAGGTAATAAAGACGATTCTCCTGTATTTAAAGTTATTCTAGGTATATAGACTTTATTACCACTTCGATCACCAGTTAAAATTTCTGCTTCAATATTGTATTTAAAAAGTTTCGTAATTCTTAAACGAGTTCCATTACATAAACCATCGCTAATACTTAAGTTTCTTATTAACATAGTAATTGTATTAACTTTTAAATGTAATTGATGTGGTGGTAAACCTTCTTGAATTTGATTTAATGTTTCTGGTGGAAAATTTAAATAAATATTTTCGTCAGTTTGATCTACACCTTTGTGAGTAGCATAATCTACACTGTAATATGTTGTTACTTTTCCGTGGAGAAAATTTAATATTTTATTGTTTATATTATGTATATCTTCATTATGAGGAGCTAAAATAACACAATTATTTTGAATGTTAGTGTTAATGTTTTTATAAATCTTTGAGCAAATATCATTAGTTTTCCAAAGAGTAGGTATTGTAAAAGGATCAATTTTTCCATCTCCTATTTTTAACAAAAATGCTGAAAATTCTTCATCTTTTGAACGTATATTTTTAGTTAACTTTAACATTTTAAATAAAGACCATAGTTTAGAAAATTTAATAGTATCTTCAATTATTGCTCTTTTAAAACCATATTTTAACACTGGTAAAATTTGTCTGAAATCACCGCCTAAAATAATTAATTTTCCACCAAAAGGATGATCATTATTACAAATATCTTTCCACATTAAATAAATTATTATTTATTTATCTAAAACAGCAAAAAATTCTTATTACTGTTAACCATTTTCCTTTTTTGGTCCTTCCTAAATATCTACTATCAGCCATTTCGTTTCGTTGTAAATTCACATACACTTTATAGTATTCAAGTATATAATAGCCATTTCGTTATGGTACTGTGGAATTCGTGGAACTAATTTTGATTTAGTTGTACATAATATTTCACTTCATGTGTAAATTTTCCTGCTATGGTCCTGTCTAAATGCTGTCAGCTATTTTGTTTGTATTTTGTCAGTTATATGACACTATCTATTTTCCTTCTATGGTCCTTTCTAAATACTATTATATAGTGCATTAATCAAAAAACAGTGGACTAGGCCTACTGGGGAAACCACTTAACAAAAACGCGCCATATCTATTTACCTCAACGGTGGTGTGGAAATAATAGAACTTTTACCTTTTTAAAATATATATATTTACCTCAATGGTAGTGTGACAACTTAAAATGTGTGGAAATATATAACTTTTATTTTCTTAAAATGATGATGTGAAAATAATGTGTTCAACTATTTCTTTTAAAAACTGAAATATATTTTCTTTCTATGTTTTTCTCTATTTACTTCAGCCATATACATATATTACATATGTAAGGACCGTATTTACGGAAGGTAAATAGGCACGCGCAGGTACATAAATTATTTTTATTTTCGGAACCTAGCCTCGTCTCGTAAGACTTATGTTCTGTAACTGTTATTTATTTTGTTATTATTTTGTTTCCGTACTATGGTGCGGACACTCTATCTTTAAGGCGGTCACGCTTAAGTATAGCAGGGGCACGCTATTTATTAGTGCGGACCCGCTTACTGAGAAGTGCGGACCCGGCACAGTACTACGCGGACACGTTGAACCGTTGCGCGGACAAGCTGTACAGTATCGCGGACACGATGAACTGTAGCGCGGACAAGCTGTGCAGTATCGCGGACACGATACACTAAAGCGCGGACACGATCCGAGAGTGCGGACACGCTATGTAGTAGCGCGGACACGTTGCACTGTAGCGCGGACACGATGTACCAATGTGCGGACACAATATACAATAGCGCGGACACGATCCGAGAGTGCGGACACGCTAAGCAGTAGCGCGGACAAGCTGTCCGTTGGGACTAATACTGTTTTGTCCTCCTAATTGTCAGTTGACGGGTATTAGAACAGTCTCGCCCTAGCCTTTCCCTTACCTCACTTACGCCTGTCTAGCTTTCCTCGCTCTTTCTTCCTTGTGTGGACTTCTTCTAGGATAACTGGTGTTTCATAAATAAATACAGTAAATAAATACACGGCGCGAGCAGTTCGATTAAAATTCGGGCAAACATGTCGAGCATAATTGAAGCTATTCAGTCATTGAAGCCGCTGTGTGGGTGTAGATATGCTGATCAGTTTCTTGTTTCGGAAAATATGTCTAAAGAAAATCTTATAGACAGATTTTGTGCGATTTTAAAAATGGTACCTTACGGCTTTATATTAACAGCATTGCGGAAGAATATTTTTAAGTATGTAGAGGTGATACAGATTGTAAAAAAAGTTCTCCAAGAACGGCGTGAAAACGAAGTCCGATTGGATCAGAAAATACTCGACGGGATTGAAAATAAATGTAAGTAATATTGAATTAAAATTTACAATTATTTAAATAACGTTTATTTATATAAAAATTTTGTCTGTTCAGTAATTGAATATAATACGGCGAAAACAGAAAGATTACTTATTATCGCGGCGTTAAAAAGCGAGAACTCTACAGAAAAAATAAATGAATCTTCGCTGTCTAAAAAAGGTAATATTATATACTTATTAACATTATTTGTAATTATGTAGTATATAAAAAATGTAATACACCATTATAAAATTTTATTTTCCAGATTCTACGGTTGAAAAAAATATCAACAACGAATCCCCGTCAACTAGCAGTCATGCTTCAACATCGAATGAAAAAATAGAAGAAGGTATTATTATTATTATTATTATTATTATTATTATCTTACTTATACAGTTATAACTTTCTGAATAAAATTCTAATTTTTAATCAAATTAAATTCTAGATTTGGAGGCTAAGAAAAATCTGAAGCGGAAAATAATAATAAAAGAAGATACTATTCTTGAAGAAAAAAAAACTGGTCACACCGAATAAAATATTGAAGACATCAGCAGAAAGAAATATTCATGACGATCCAGCTGATATAGAATGTATGTATGAATAATATTATTTAAATTTAAAATCGATTTATACGTGATTTTAAAATTAAATTAATTTATTCCAGATATATTCCTAGATTCGGATGAGGATGTAGGCAGCGCTAACCCTGTAGAGCCACCCTGCCCACAGAGCACAGTACATGTACTTCAGCCATTAGAGGAGGAGGAGGGAGACATTGCGCTGGCTGGCGAGCCAAATATTATACCTCATCCGCAGCAGCAAAGAGAAGAATAAGAAAACGGTGATAATGATAAAAATGGCGTTAGTGATGATGATAGCGAGGAAGAGTTTGACAGCGAAGAGGGACAGTGGCTGCCAGAGATACCTGGACCACCGATTGTATACCAAGTCGGATATGGTGCAGGTAAATAATCCATCAATTTATTAATGACGTATATTAAATATTTAAACAAAAAATTAAATTATTTATAAATTAAATAGAAAACGTCGCCTTTCTTATTTTTCCGGACGAAGAATCATTCACAAGTCAGGACGCAGACAATTATATAGAAGCAATAGAAGCTAGAGAAGATTGAATTTAGTATTTCGAATTTTTAAATAACAATAATGATACCGGTTAGATAAATGTATTGAGCAAAAATAGTTCATTATTATAATTAATTGCATAAAATTGTAACAAATATGAAATGAAAATGCAATGATTTATAACCTAGTTTGTAATAAATATTAGCTAAAAATTGTGAACTTCCCCAGTACTTTAATTAAAACTCTGATATTTCAATTTCGATTTCTATCAAATATTTAAAAATACTTTTAAAATTTTTAAATTATAATCTAAATTAGCAATTGCATATTTTCATACTATCCTTTTACGGTATTCTTAATTTTCAGAAAAGATTGTATTTATTCATGTAGAAAGTCAACTGAAAGTTGGAAAGCGCTTTTATTTAAAATTATTATATCCGTTTTCTAGAATATAATTCCGGTGTTGTACAAGAAGGGAGAGGTGCAGATACCGATAAAGAAGAAGAAGAAGAAGACGACCCCGATGAAGGTTTTGTAGAAGTGCGGCCGCCAGGAGATAGATTCAATATATTAGGCGTACACTCGCGCTATTACAAGCGATTTCGTACCACGGGTATAAAGACGAAAATATCATTTACATTTCCCGAAAATTCTAATAAAAATCCGATTTTATGGTTAGAAGCCGCCTTGCGCGACATCAATATTGACCTCACAAATGGCTGTGTAGATACCGATATTATAGGGAAGACGCTAGAAAATCCTACATTAACGCGAGGTTTAATTTTTATGTCTTTTAGGCCTGTAGGCCATTTCAATTTTACTGAATTATTGGAAATTATAAACAAAGTAAGCCAGAGCAATGCCGAATTTGATATACGTGAGCCTATGGATATAGCTGCGTGTATTATTCGACCGTTAGCAGGCTGTGCGCGAAAAAATTAACTCATGAAAATATATACAAAAAATCTATTTTAAATATTCTGAACAATGACAATTTATGTTTTCCCCGTTCGCTAGTTGTAGCGCGAGTATACGCCGAAAGAGGGGATCTCTGTGTTGGAGATTTACATAAAAAATGGGATAGCATTCGAAGACCAAGAGGACAGTTACAAAAACGATTAGCGGAAGAGCTTCTTACTAATGCTCGAGTACGTATACCCGATACTGGCTGCGGTATTCGGGAAATAAAATTATTCCAAAATTATTTAGCATTGGAATCAATAGCGATAGTAGTTTATAAGTTCAGCACATTAGGAAAGGGCACACACTACAAATTTTGTATTACAGTAGGAGGAAGCATTTTCAGCCGATTTTGAATATTCTTAAAGCCTGTGGAAGTCAGGGATTTTGTATACCGTGCAATAAATCGTACGAAAACGAGCGAGATCACCGATGTTCAAACAAATGTAAGTACTGCTTGAGAAGAACCGTCTGTTTAGATAATTTTCATATAAAATGTAACGACTGCTTGCGAACGTTTCAAGGTCAAGACTGCTGACATGATTGTCAAGACATGACCATCATAGAAAAGCAGGTTCGTATCTCTCGACTAAAAATAGGAGAGCAAGTGTATGTAAAAGCGTTTTTATTTGCAAAAAATGTTTGATTTATGTAAGAAGTACGGGAAAAAATCGAGAACATCAATGCGGCCAATTTTTTTGTAAAATTTGCAAATGCTATAAGACGTATAATCACTTTTGTTATATAACTCCGTTAAAAAAGATACAGTCTACCGCCGAGAATAATAACAGAGAACAGAAAAAAATATTATTTGTATTTTACGATTTTGAAACAAGACAGGATAAGCCTATTCCCGGACAAAACGGAACACTCGAACACATCCCTACTTTATGCGTAGTTCAACAAGTTTGCACAGATTGTATCGAGAGTGAGGACTTGAGTGAAAACTGTATCACGTGTGGAATTCATCAATTCATTTTTAAAGTTAACCCTGTGAAGGAATTGGTAGACTTAACAGTTAAAGATACATCCAAATTTAAACGTGTTATATGCATTGCTCATAATGCTAAAGGATTTGATGCTCAATTTATTCTGAAATATTTGGTTAACGACAAGTTATACGATCCTCCGTCGATTATAATGAATGGCACAAAAATAATGACCATGACAATAGGTAAAACTTCTTTTCTAGATAGTTTGAATTTTCTGCCAATGCCTCTCAGCGCACTTGCAAAAGTATTTGGAATTCCGGATCTGACAAAAGGGATTTTCCTTTCATCTATTTAACATGCTGCAAAACCAATTGTATATCGGTCCGTTGCCGGACATAAGATTTTATTCTCCGAATACGATGTCTAACGAGATCAGAGCAAAATTTCTGAAATGGCATGAAGAAACCTCTAATTCAAACTATCAATTTGATTTTCAAAGAGAAATTGTATCGTATTGCAAATCAGATGTGGACATTCTAATTCACGCATTCACGTATTCTCGAGCTTGTTTGAAATTTCGAGATCTGATAATTAAGACAGGCGATACAGATCCTTTCTTAGAATGTGTAACAATAGCGTCGACGTGTATGAAAGTATTTAGAAAAAAATTTTTAAAGCCGTCGACTATAGGGATCTTGCCACCTCAAGGATATCGGTTAACGAATAACCAGTCTAAGAAAGCTATTGAATGGCTTTTATGGGAAGAGCACGTACGAGATATTAGAATTACAACACGCGCATAACGGTCGCGAATTCAAAATCCAAGAAGGAATTGTTGTAGACGGATACTCGGAGGTAAATGACGACAAGTATGTATTCCAGTTTCACGGATGTTTTTGGCACGTTTGCCCCAGGTGTTATCGTATAAATCGTGACCAGAAATTAAGAAATTGGGATTCTCTAGACGCTCGCTTTTCACGAACGGAAACAATTTCTGAAAGAATCAAAAGTTTTAATTATAATTTAATCGAGAAATGGGAATGCGATTTTATTCGAGAAAAGCAAGATGCACCTGAAATAACTGAATTCCTAAGTACCTGCAAACCATTTCACATTGAACCGTTACAAGCTCGCATATCTGCAAGTATGGGAAATTTCCAATAGGACACCCGAAAGTTTACGTAGGTTCCGAATGTTTGAAATTAGCGGGAAATACCAACGATATCTCTAGGGTCAATGGTATTATTACATGCAAGGTCCTGCGTCCAAAAAATTTGTATCACCCCGTGTTGCCGGTAAAAATGTACGGTCGATTACTATTCCCACTATGTAGAACATGCTGTGAAAATACAGTAGATAGTATGTGCACACATGAATCATCGGAAGAGCGATCGTTCATAGGAACTTGGATTTCCGACGAGCTCGAAAAATCCGTGCAAAAGGGATATCAAATTATTGAAATTTACGAAATATGGGACTATAAGATCACCAAGTATAATCCCGAAACAAAAAAGGGAGGTTTATTTCGCTGAATTTATAAACACATTTTTGAAACTGAAAACAGAATCGAGCGGATGGCCTACAGAATGTGATAGTGAAGAATCAAAGCAGGAATACATCGATAATTATCATAAATTTGAAAACATATTGTTAGATCGCGAAAAAATAGAAAATAACCCCGGTTTGAGAGCTGTAGCGAAATTACTATTAAATAGTTTTTGGGGAAAATTCGCTCAGCGCGGAAATTTAACAAAAACAGAAGTTGTAAAAACTCAAGAGCGATTCATGCAACTGATGACAAGTTCGGAAATTGATGTTATCGGAATGCTCCCTATAAATGATAGTTGCGTATATGTGTTATGGGTATACAGTGATAATTCCAGCGATCTCAGTGATATATCAAATGTTGTCATAGCAGCGTATACTACTGCTCAAGCCCGACTTAAATTGTATACTTATTTGGAAAAATTGGAAAGGCGAGTACTCTACTATGATACTGATTCATGTATATACACATCGGATGAACAAAAAGATGAATATGAGCCAGCTACAGGTTCGTTACTGGGTGATCTCACCGATGAATTAGAATCTTATGGTCAATCTAGTTACATAAAAGGATTTGTTTCTGGAGGTCCAAAATTTTATGCATTCATAGTAAAAAAACCTGACGGAGGGGAAGTAGAAGTATGCAAGATAAAGGGTATCACTCTCAACTATAAGACGAAAAATTTGGTTAATTATAACTGGATTAAATCGTATGTACTAGAAAATCGTGAGAGTGTATTAACGATAGGAATACGATAGCATTCGGCGTACAGAATTTCACGATGTTGTTACGCGCAAAGAAAAGAAATCTTGCAAACCAGTATATGCAAAACGATGGTTCGAAAGCGATAGGATTTCCTATCCTTTCGGCTATAGTAATCTATAACACATATGTAAATATAATAGAGCAATATATGTATATAATATATTAATAAATTATATTAATCAGTCCTTTTGCATGTTATAAATTGATTTGGTTATTTTACCCTACATTTACTTTTATGTCTAAAAAGCTTTTTTTTCCCACCTTTATAAGCTTCAAACCCGCGACATTTTATAAGCTTTCAAATCCCGCGATTTATAAGCTTTGGCCGGTATTTGTATGAGCTTAAATTCCGCGCCTTTTTATAAGCTGATTCACCCGCGCGCCGCCGCCGCCGCCCCGCCGAGGTCGCTCTGAATTAGTATTTTTTCAACAAATTGTGCTATATTAGATGCCGATTAATCTTGCTACCGTCATTGCAAAAATGGATACAAGGTGGAAACATCCTTTCACGGCGCTATGCTGTGGGCCTTCAGGTTCAGGCAAACAACTTTTATGCAAAATTTTCTCAAGTATAGAAAGCAAATGTGCGATACCCCGTTTTGGAAAATTATATTTTATTACTCCGAATGGCAGTCAGGCTACACGAATTTTGATAAAGAAATTGATTTTCGCGAAGGTTTGCCTCAATCATCAGACTTTGATGGTGACTTAGAACCTAAGCTAATGTCGTTGGACTTTATGCGTGAATCCTCGAGTAACGTTATCGTCGATTTATTCGTGAGAAAAAGTCATCATAGATCGATCTCCATTTTTTTTCTATCGCAAAATCTATTTTACAAAGGTCAAAGAGATATCTCGTTAAATGCATCTTACCTAGTGTTTTAAAAATCCTCGAGATCGTGCACAGATTCAGCATTTAGCACGTCAGGTATATCCTGAAAATCCTCTTTTTATACGAGAGATTTTTCGCGATGCTACCGCAAAGCCACACTCTTATCTGCGTTTGGACATGACACAGACAGCATGTGATGAGCTTCGTTTTCACACCTGCATTTTTCCATGCGATCGAAATGAATGTGTGTACGTGCCTAAGCGGAAAATATAAATAGAAGAGCTTGAGCAATTTAGTATCATTCTGTTCTGCATGATGGCCACGGGAGTATGTTCTCCTCTGTCAAAAAATGCTCGGCAATTCTTAAAGCGCTATACTATCTTGGCAAAGAGCAGAGAATTACAATTTTAAGAAAAGCTGAACTACCACTTGTAAAGTGTATTTGTGTGTGTGCATTAAATATATTAAATGGTAACATTCCTATCAGTGACTCTCAAAAATCTAAACTGAAAAGACACGCAAAAATCCTTCGTCGCTTGACCGAGAAAAGAGGATCGTGGAGTACGAAGAAAAAGATTATTCTTGCTGACGGTTTAAAAATGTTGACATTCCTGTTAACACCTGTAATAACATATATATCTTAAGTATGGAACATGCTCGTAAAATGATTCTGGTTCCTGAAGAGAATTGCAAACGTGAAAAACAAACTAATGACAGTAGCAAAATTGAAAATATCACGCAAATTGAAGGTCATATTGAGCTACCTCTAAAGTCTGTACAGACACCGGGTTCAGTTTTTTCACGCTTGGATCATGAAATGAGCAAAATTTTAAATTCAAAAGACATAAGCGAGCACGATAAGTGGCTATTATATTGTCAAGCTTTGTAGCGTTTTCTCTACTTTCTTGGTGATGGAAGGCTTTTAAAGCTCGAAGACAAAAACGAGGAAAAAGAAGAGGCAGAAGAGGAGGTGGTTTTTCGGAATAATAATAATAATAATAACGATAACAAACAGAATATTCAGCGATTGCATATTATTGAAAGCGTGACGCCAACATTCCGCACTAAAGCGCAACAACTGCTTGCGCGTTTACGCAGGGCCGGTTACGCAGAGCGTATATCATGGAATGACAATGATGTGGTCTCTATAAATGGAAAAAATATTGAAAACTCCAACATTGTCGATTTAATTAATTATGCTTTAGCGTGATCGAAAGAAATACAGTGTTACAGCTGGACGCTTACAATTTGCAAATTATTGCGAGATATAGGAGTATCCTAAAGAATTTGTCGGGAATAACTCCTTATGGAAAGCAGGTGCAGCTACAGCTGCTGTCCAGTGTCGTTGAGGATCCTGCAAATCAAAAATTCGTAAATCACTTCGTAGCTTACAATCAGCAGAAGACGAGAGTAGTAAGTTCCGCTAAAGTTGAAAACAAAGCAAGGAGAAAAAAGAAGAGCTTTGAAAGTGGTGAAAACGAAAATTACGAGAGCATTGACGAAGAAGACGGTGACAATACAATTATTTCGGCTGATTATCAGACACCTAAGTCTCGTCAGTCTAAAAAAAGAAAAATCTGGAATTTGCTAGATATGTAAAATGAATAGAAAACTAAGTAAAATTTATCACGATCCGTCTAAGAGTTCGTCTTACTACGGTATCGATAGACTTTATAAAACTTTACAGCAGTCAAAATCTCGAATTAAGAAAAATAAATTACAAGAATGGCTAGAATCTCAGGATGCTTATACACTGCATAAACAGAGACGATTGCGATATCCACGTCGGAATTATAACGTATCCAACATTGATGATGTTTGGGAAACAGATCTCGCCGATCTTAAGTCTATCAAATCGTACAATGAAAATTATTCATATATTCTTGTTGTGATTGACTGCTTAAGTAAATTTGCTTGGGTAGAGCCACTTTATGACAAAACATGCTCTAGTGTGACTTCAGCTTTCCGTAAAATTTTATCCAGAAGTCAAAATCGTAGACCTGTTATTTTACAGTCGGATAAAGGCAAGGAATTCACAGGTTCAGAATTTCAGAAATTTTTAAAGAAAAAAATATAATGTTCCGAGTTGCAAGGAGTCCTGATGTAAAAGCAGCTGTCGCCGAACGTTTTAACCGAACTTTAAAAGAGCGTATGTGGAGATACTTTACGAATTTTAATACCAAAAAATATATTGACATTTTACAAAATTTGGTAAAGTCTTATAATAATACGAAACACTCCGGTATAAAAATGACTCCTAGTAAAGTAAACATTCAAAACGCTTACGTGGCGCACCAGAATTTAATGCAGAGATACGCTCGTAATTTTAAAAGACAAGAGCCTAAATACCACGTACACGACCTGGTGCGAGTTAGTACAGCTAAGAACGTCTTTTCGAAAACATATGAAGGAACGTATACAGAGGAGATCTTTGAAATTATACGCGTTTCACGCGCGAGAGCACCTTTTGCATATACGCTACAAGATTTAGCTGGAGAAGAAATTGATGGCATATTTTATGAAGAAGAATTGACCCGAGTTCGTAAAGATCTAAGCAAAGATACTTTTATCGTTAAGAATATTATTCGCAGTAAGGGTAAAAGGCCGAAATAAGCAATATCTCGTCAGTTGGGCTGGATATCCAGACAAGTTCAATTCCTGGATATCTGCTAGCGAACTACAACAATTATACAAATGAAGGAGGAATTTTACATACTTTTATCGAGTGCAAACAGCAAAAAATATTTCCCCGATAATAACCCTTCAAATTTTACTGTGCGACTTCCTCAAGAGATTCAATTGCATGGTCACTGGAAGGTGGCTCTTGTTGAAGTTCATTACCCTCAAACAATATTACATGTACCGGATCACGCGGAAAAAAATTGGATACGCATCAAAACTCTTAATATTAATCAAATCAGTGGCGAGATGTTAAAAAATTATTTGAGACCTCCGATATTTCAAAATAGTAGCAGTACAGATCAAATGGATGTAGAAGAGGTTAATTTACCCTCGACTGTACAAACTACCGTTTCACATGGAAATTATACTAATTTGAAAGATTTGATAAACGAGATAAACGAATTGCGTTATGTAAAAGATCACCTAATTTTTGAAATTAACGATAGGGGATTTATAAGGATAACTAAAAAATGTAAGGAAAATGCAAGTCACTGCATAGAAATATCCGAGCATATAAGTAGGATTTTTAGCTCGACATCCACCGAGCCGATTATTCTAGATGATAAATGCTCAACTTACACATTTGACTATCCTGCTTCTATGAAAAACGGCCTACCAACTATGATAAATATTTATTCCGACATTTGCGAAGCTTACATTACCGGTGACACACAAACACTTCTCTTAAGATCTTTTTTGATAGATAAAGACATGTATGATTTCGGATCGAGTAAATCAAAAGAATTTACATGGTTGAATTACGTATCTTTACAGTGCTCTGATTTTCGGACAGTTGAAATCAATATAGAGACCAGCAAGGCAATATTGTACCACTCGAGTACGGGACGCTCAGTGTTGCACTACACTTTAAAAAAATTTATCAATAATGGCCTCCACTCATTATGACGCGTATTTCGATGCGCAGGTAGGACGTGGCGATGATTCACCGGATCTAATCGACACTGTATATGCAGATAGAAATCCACAAAGAGGTTCCGGCATTGGTGGGTGCTTGAGAGGGATATACAGGAGTATTTTACCGCTTTTAAAAAGAGGATCTCGGGAAGTCGGTAAAGAAGCTGTACGTGCAGGATTTAACGTTGTTAAAGATGTTACGCACAATAAGGTACCTCTTAAAGACGCACTTAAGCGACGAAGATGATTATAAAGTTGGTCCTGTGAATAATTTTCTCCACTCTATGTTCAATCAGATTGAGGTTAGATTTAATCAGAAACTCGTGACACCAGCTAACAATGCTTATCCATACAGGGCGTATATAGAAACATTATTAAATTACGGATCTGGAGCTAAAAATTCTCATCTTTCATCCAGTCTATGGTACGATGATACACCAGGATTTATGGATGACATATCTGATAGAAATTTAGGATTTAAAACTAGAAGTTCCTTAACAGAAAAAGAAAAATGCATCGATCTTCAGGGCCATCTTCATGCAGACATTTTTAAAGTCCGAGTAAAACTTATAAGATCGAGAAATGAATTCTGTTTAATGGAATCCGGCAGTAATGTGCATGTAGCGAGTATAGTAGAAGCAAGTTTGCTCATACGAAGATCGAAAATAAATCCGGGTGTTTTAATCGCTCATACGAAAGCTTTATCAAAAGCTACTGCGAAATATCCTCTGACACGCGTTGAAGTTAAAACCGTTACTATGCGTGGTGGCGTCCTCGGAGAAACTCTAGACAATATTATACTTGGACAGATGCCGAAAAGGGTTATAATAGGATTTGTGGATAATAGAGCTTTTAACGGCGACAGAAGATACAATCCTTTTAATTTCAAGCATTATAATATAAATTTCTTTTCATTGTATATAGATGGAACACAATTACCTTCAAAACCACTACAACCGAATTTTAAAGAGAATCTATACGTTGATGCATATCACACACTTTATTCAGGCACAGGAATTCATTTTATGAATCAAGGAAATAATATTTCAAGAGAAAGTTACGCAAAAGGAAACTGCTTGTTTGCCTTTGATTTAACACCCGATCTATCCGCTAATAGCACAACTCATTGGAATTGGTCA
>JACCIB010001373.1:0-37495 GCA_018906965.1 Philotrypesis tridentata
CCACGCCACAAGCTTCAGGAGTTGCCGGGGCAGAGCGTCTCGAGGTAGAGTGAATGATGATTGAATGAATGAATTAATGGCGTTTGTTTATTTCCGGTTAATAAACAACGCGAGAGGCGGAGAGACAACGGCGAGAGACGAAAAATACGATAGACTCCTTCGATGCCAAGACGAGAGAGAGAGGAGGAATTGGTCGAGAAGGAAGTCAAGGTCGGCATGACGACAGTTATCCAGCTTCAAGCAGGGCATCTAGCTCCACTCGCTTATCGTAAGCCGTCGGACGCTGATAACGAGTGCGGCGGGGTCTTCCTACGTGAGCGTCTGATGCAGCAGGACCAGCGCCATGGTTGTTCACCTGCACCGGATGTTAGAAGTAAAAAGCAGCGTACCGCGCCCGATGTAACAGGAGCTTCAAGAATCAACGGCCGAGACAGACGGGAGCTCTGAGAGTTACATCGTACTTCGCGATTTAATTGTTATCTAATAATAAATAAATTGTCTGCGTGCTGTCTGGTTACCTGTCGAAACGAGCGTTCGTATTTCGCGGCTGTCTGCTCCAGCAGTTTGAATAGTCGAGGCGCCGAGAGCGCATGCGTAGCGATCGACGGAGCGTAAGGCGCGCGAGCCCGTAGCGCCGCGAAGCGCGGGCCGTCGGCCCAAGCGAACCGACCAATGAGCGAGCGCGCCGAACGGCGGCGAGGGAGCACGAGAGTCCGAGGCGAGCGACGCGAGCGCGAGCCGGCACTCTCCTGCCCCGGCCGTTCCAGCTTGGACGTCAGCGCGAACTCCCGAAGGAAATTTCCAGTGCCTTTTTGATTTTTTGTGCGTGATATACGATTGAGCTGTCTGACGACGAGGAGGACTTCGCGGTCATCCCGAGGAAATTGAGGAGAAGGTCAGTTGGTTCTCTTGTTATCTGCGTTTTACCTTGCGGGCTGAAGAGCGCAGTTCCACGCGAGATCGGGTCTTCGTCTCGCGTACGCATTTTATATCTCCGCGAATAGCTGCCTCCTATTGCTGTCTTCTCTTATTTAAGGATTTTATCGTGATCGCGGAATTATTGCGTTCGGTGCGAAAGTGAATAGAGTGTGAGAAAGTGCGTTGTCTTAGTCGGCGAGTCGAGCGGACTCGTCCGTCTGAGAAGTAGTTTTAGCAGGGAGCGAAGGTCGCCGTAAGTCGTTGGACCGCGGGCGTCGCTAAGTCCCGACGTAGATTAAACAGTCGTGCGACGAACAGGGTGGTCGCGCACGACTATTCTTGTTTTCTAAAAGGAAGCCGAGCGGGCACGCGTGAACGTATAAGTCGAGCGGACTTTGTATGATTGCGAATACCTCGAGACGCGCGAGAGTCAAGCTATCTTAGTATCTTTGTGGCTGTCTGTAGCGTCTGATTTAGTAATAAGAGCGGAATCGAGCGGATTCAAAGTAGTGATTAGTGCGAGAGTCGAGCGAGGACTCAAATCAGTGTCTAAGTGTCGTGCGGTCTCCCCTTGAAAACTCGTGTTGTCTTACGTGTACTATTCAAGCTATCTTTCCCTAAAGTCGTGCTGTCCTCTTTATAAAAACTCGTGCTGTCTTACGTTGTAATTATCATTCTGTTCGTTAAAGTGAATAAATAATTGTTAATCTACTAAATAGCTTGACCTTATTTCGCGTATCTCCAACACTCGAACCGCCCTCTCTCCCACCGGTATATCTGGGGCTGAGCTAGCCGGTGAAGCCCGAGCGAATCCGCGCCAAACCCCGAACACCCAAACACCAACCTCGTCCTCGTACACGAGTCTTGCCTCCGACACAAGGAGTCGCGAGACTCCGACGCACGCGGGCTGCGTCTGGCGCCTACCCGGAATCCCAGCGGCAGATTCCAACGGGGACGAGGCCCGTAGCGCGAGAACGACGACAAATCGCGTTACAAAATGGCGCCCATACACGTGTGGATTGATGGAATTTAACATCTATACGCAAATAACTTTCGTTGTCTCGAGGTACAGTGTGTATGATTAAAGCGAGTGTGTTTCTAATAGAGTAGTTAGTTAGAAATTATTTTGCAGGTAGTAATTAGATTAATAGTAGGTGAGAAGCTATCTTTCAATTTAATTTCTAGTTATCTTCGAAAAGCTATCTCTATATACATATTCACATTTTAACATATGTTGTAAAATTTCATACATACAGCTATCTTAAAGTTAATACGTAGAATAAAGTTAATCTACGTACAATTTCAGTTGCCTACAATAATACTATTGTACATCGCGCTTGTCTTTACAAAAATTTTCTAAGTCCAACGGTCTACTCGAGAATTCGAGAGGAGAAAGGTTGAACACTTGGAAATATTATTTACAACGGCTATCGACAGCTGCGCCGCGCATGCCGCACAGAGGTCGAGAAAATTTCCAGCGAAACGACCGATAGCCATAAACTTAATCCCTAGTAAACATAAGGTCCCACTGTTGTCGAGCGCGCGGCCTGAAGCTGATCGGCACGTGCGGCCGGACGACAACAGAGCGACACTTTCTCACGCACTTCTACGGTCACAGCGACACCGTCGACCGATAGAGTATAAATCAAAACAATCGAAACGTACTTAGGCTACGCAGTAACGGTCGAAAGTAAAATAAGTATAAACGGGATCGGTCCCTCGACACTCGAAACGAATTCGAAAACAAAGCAATCGTAAACATCGTCCGATCCTCTCGCATACCGTGGAAACTGCGCCGCATGTAAAGTATACTCTAAGTGGTGAGAGACATTCCCCGAATAGCGACAATAATAAACTCTACGAATATTCGAAGAGTCGAAGGACTTCGACACTTAATCCCCTTCGAATAACAACATATATAATATCATATATTTAACAACATATATTTCAATACGCATGCTACAATAATATATTTTACTTATTGTATCTCATTATACGATGCTAAGCGAAGCATCCATCAACGATCTAATAATCGCTCTCTCAAGTAACGAAATAATAGAGCAATTTAAATAATAGACACTTAAGTACAACGGGCACCCCAGCTGAGCTGCAACGGCGCTTAGCAGACGCTATGTATTTTGAACATAACGTAGACGGCCCAAACGGCGCGCGCACAGACGGAGCGGCGGCCGCACAACCTAATGTGCCGCTACCTCCGCCACCGCCTATAGCGCCACGCGAACCACCTCCGCCATACCAGCCGCCTACATGCGCCGAGCTGCAAAGAGCGATACACCGCTTAAATTCTATCGAGCCAATCGTAACGGCACCGCGTACGTCTAGCCCGGTAGAACTTAACTTAGCTCAGTCCGCGTCCGACAGACCGCACACATCAACAGGGACGATTCCTAGAATAGCTATACACAGCGAACACCCCATACACAATCGCAAAATAATTCCAATAGACGTTCTATAGACTCTGCTTATCTTTCAAGTAACACACTTAATTTTCCCTTTGCGCAAAACAATACACAACAAAATACACAACCGGAGGCCAATTTTTAACAATGAACGCGAAAATTATACGTCACCAGAAAATTTAAGATAGCTATCTACATTTCCTAACCGTCGAGACACATTAGATGAGCTGCCTGTACAAAACATAAATGCATCTACGCCGGTGCCCACAAACCGCACGCGTTCAAACGAAATACCTAGCTATCTTAACGAAAACAGATCAAACGAAATACCTAGCTATCTTAACGAAAACAGATCAAACCTACCTAATGCTCCAGTTAACAACAACTTGCAAAACAGAGGAGTAAATAACAATCGCGATAATTCGCGACAATAGGCAACGCGTACAGTTCAATATCACTGCACCCGAACCGGAAAACCGATCAAACAATAATCGACAAAATACTTTGCGCAATAACCTTGACGATCCAGGATATAGAGAAAGACGACCGGCCCCGCCGACGCCGATTAACGCGTTTGACTTTATCAGAAAGTGGAATATTAAATTCTCGGGCAAACGCGATGAAGACAGCGAGGAATTTCTAACGCGCTTAAAAGAAGGTCGAATCATCATGCACATTTCCGACGCCGATTTATTCGGAATTATGCCATTTTTCTTACAAGGCGTAGCATTACAGTGGTTCCGAATTAATGCTCAGAATTGGTTAACTTTCGAACAATTCGAAGATGCGTGGCGCGCGCGATTTTCGGACGCAGATTTTCAATTCGCGCTCATGGAAAACGCGCGTAGACGCACGCAAGGAGAACGCGAACCTGTAATCGACTATCTCACATACATCAAAGCCATGTTCGACCGAATGATCCCTCCTTTAGGCCAAGCACGAGAAATTGATATGGCTTTACGCAACATGTTACCGAGATTACAAATAAGAATTGATCGAGCAGACATATTTACATTCCAAGAATTGGAAATGTACGCAGTAAGAAAAGAGAAAAGCCTATCAATCGCTCGTACTTACAAACCGCCTCCAAGCGCGGAAGAATCACTCTTACCAGATCTTGCCTATCGCGAAAATAAAGCCACGCGCAATTTACGACACCATCTAGCAAACTTGCAGACTGACGAAAACAATGACGAATGCGACAATCAAAACACACATGATCAAGATGCTATCTTTGACGAAGAAGAAGAATGCCTAAATAATTTAGGTTACCGAAACAACAAACGATATAACAATAACAACGAGCAACGTAATCCCACGACAAATAATGCTCAAATAACAACACGCGCTCGCCGTCACAACACGCGCTTTGTTATAATTGCGGTAAAACGGGACACTTTTCGCGAAACTGCGAAGCACCTAAACGCATGATATGTTTCAAATGCGGAAAAATCGGAGTAAAATATACGTATTGCCCGACGTGCAATCCACCCGTTATTTACTGCCAAACGTGCGGATTAGTAGGCTATCTAGAAACTAATTGCCCAACTTGTACGGGAAATGCAACGTGAAGCCGCATACAGAGGCCGATGCGACTAACACATTAACAACGGTCTCACGCGACAAACAAACAGCTATCTTTAATAACAATATAAACAATAATAATGAAAGAGAAGCTATCTTAGGCGAATTATGTACGCCTGAAACGGAAAATAAAGCTATCTTACCTATCGACCGTCGCGACAAAACGCAAAATTCACTAGCTACCTTAAATCTTATAGAAAACGTTACATTTGAACATTATTTAAATGATATCAATTCAATCCGCGAAATAAAAATCGAAACATAAGTGACGATTATTTTCCACAACCGACAAAACACGATTTAATAATAGAAAACGTACCTATTAACGACGAAATGTACACGATACCTAACCAAAAATCGGGACTATTATATATACATATTCATATTCTCAATAATAAATTCAAAGCATTAGTAGACAGCGGAGCTAGCAAAACTTTTATTGGCAATAAAATAAGAAAATCGCACAAAAGAACAATCTGCCGATTAACACAAATATCAGAGGCCAAGTCACTACACCTTTAGGACATATCGAAGAAATTCGCGAAACAATACAACTTCCTATCAATATACAAAATCGCAATAAAATCATCGAAGCTAGAGTCTTGAATCGCCTAGATCAAGATTGCATCTTAGGCTTAGACGCGTTACAGACATTCGGCATATCGATCGATTTCAATAGCTTAGACTACGCTTTCAATTCCAAACCGTTACAACGACATAAGTTCGAAAATTGTTTCTCCAAATTTGCAAATAATGATAACAACACGATCGCATGCAACGGTCTAAATGAATTAACTTCTTCGCAAGAAGAAATATTAAAACAGTTTCTAGAGAAACAATTACCGAACATAACGGGAAAACTAGGTAAAACAAACTTAATCGAAGCGACAATCGACGTTAACAATCATGCGCCGATTAAACAACGCCCGTATCCAGTCGCACCGGCAATCGAGACAATTCTCTTCGCAGAGGTCGACAAAATGCTACAAGACGACATAATTGAAAGATCGCACAGCGAATGGTCGTCACCGGTACACATGGTTCGTAAACCAAACGGCTCGCGAAGATTTTGTTTAGATTTACGTAAAGTTAACGCGATTATCAAAAAAGACGCATATCCTTTACCGCTTATGAGTTCAATATTAGATAAGTTGCGCGTCGCGCGATATATATCTACGATCGATCTCAGCCAAGCGTTTCTACAAATTCCATTAGCAAAAGAAAGTCGGGAAATCACAGCTTTTGCAGTCCCCGGTAAAGGACTTTTTCATTTCAAAAGACTTCCGTATGGCATGTCCAACTCGCCCGGAATTTTTCAGAGATTAGTCGATTCTTTAATCGGACCTGAACTACAACCTCACGTATATTCATACCTTGATGACTTAATTATAGTTACCGAATCGTTTGAAGAACATCTAGAATGGTTAAAAATTGTATTCAGTAAATTACAACATGCAAATTTATTTATCAATAAAGAAAAGAGTAAATTTTGCGTCTCCGAAGTACGATATCTGGGCTATCTCGTGAATCGTAACGGCTTACAAATTGACGAAGAAAAAATTGCTCCAATACGCGATTATCCAGTACCGAAAGCTTTACGTCAAGTACGTAGATTTATTGGCATGACGTCATGGTATAGAAAATTCATTGAACATTATTCGAAAATAATGGATCCAATTTCGCGACTATTAAAGCATAATTATAAGTGGGAGTGGAAATCGGAACAACAAAACGCGTTTGAAAAAATTAAAGAGCGATTAATGAATGCTCCTATTTTAATGAGACCCGATTTCACGCAACCGTTTATAATACAAGTCGATGCAAGCACGGTTGGCCTTGGAGCCGTTTTAACTCAAAACATTAATGACAAGGAAAGAGTCATCGCATATGCAAGCCGTACCATCTCTGACGCGGAAAAGAATTATACAACTACAGAATTAGAATGCTTAGGCGTTATTTGGGCAATCGATAAATTTCGTGGGTATGTAGAAGGCACGCGTTTCCAAATTATCACGGATCATAGCTCATTACAATGGCTAAAATCGCTTAAAAAGCCAGTTGGAAAACTCGCACGCTGGTCTATGTACTTAACTGCATACGACGTAGAAATAATTCACAGAAAAGGCGCGATGCATCACGTGCCGGACGCTTTATCGCGTATGTACGAAAATTCGACCGACGAATTAAATGCACTTAGAGATACCAACGACGACTGGTACAACACGCGCATCGGCGAAATTATCAAAAATCCAAAAAATATCACAATTGGTACACCGCGAACAACATACTATATCACAAAACAGACGAGACGTTACACGACTCAGTCAAGCAAGACAACACTAAATGGAAATTAGTTGTCAAAACAAACGACAGAGATCGAGTACTATACGACGCACACGACAACGTGCAATCCGGACACTTCGGCATAGAAAAAACTCACGCGCGCGTAGCAGAAAAATATTTCTGGCCAGGTATGTACAAAGATATAGTACATTACATTAGGCATTGCGATATATGCCAGAAAATTAAAGCAAGTCAATTCACACCACCAGGTTTATTAGGCCAAAGAATTGTCGAGCATCCGTGGTGCGTAATTGCGGCGGATATAATGGGTCCCTTTCCACGTAGTAAGAAAGGCATGCGCTATCTCTTAGTAATGCAAGATTTATTTACTAAGTGGATAGAAATACAGCCATTACGCGACGCAACGGGTAGCGCGATAAAAACTGCAATCCATACTTTAATAGTTACGCGCTGGGGCACACCGCGAGTTTTGCTTACCGATAACGGCACGGAATTTATAAATAAACACATTTCAGAATACCTCACAATATTACCCAGTTTTGCACTCACGGCACCTGCTACTACTACTACTTCCCAGGGGGGTCAGAAGGGTTTGTCTCCCGGGGCGGCTGTACGGCTGTGGCGAGGCAGAACATACTATCATAATCGCTGATGTGGTCAGAGGCTATCTTTCGCCCTTTCATACCCTCTACCTCTAATTCGAGATAATCTTTCTCCTGGTTATATGCACGACTCTGGTTCTCCTCGGCCTAGACTCCTTTCGGGCGCTGGCTCCTTCGGTTTAAGGCTTCTCTCCCTCGGCCTTTGCTTGGAGGTTGCACGATTACTTCTCTCCGAACTCGCTGGCTTGGCTGGTTGTGATTCAGCGGTATTTTCCCCCGGTCGAACACCAGCTTGCGTACAACTCCTACATCGGCCACTTCAGGCTCGTTTTCTCCATTCAGGTGGCTGTTGGCTCTGGCTGTTTTTATTTTCTCTTAGGGTATCGAGATGGTTTCTCCTATTTGCTCTCTTCGCTCGACCTCCCCCCTGTTCTCCGAGGCTTGACGCGACACCATTATCCTTCTGGGATTTTCAAGCATATCTCGGACCTCGGCAATGTCTGCCTCTTCCTCGTCCGAGTCCTCACTTGTCACAGCTCCATCGAGATCTGGGTCGTAGTCGAAGTAGTCCCATCTTGGTCTGTCTAGCTGTCTGTCAAGTCTTTTCTCCGACTCGGAGTTATACTCAGATTTTTCGGACTCGGACTCAGATTTACACTCGAATTTCTCGGGTCTCTCAGATTTCTCGGACATCCTCGTAGTGTTGCTACTCCGCTTGGCTTGGCTTCCGCACTCTTTACTACTTGGACTTCAGGTCTCTCTGGTATGAATTCCACAGCTTTTCCGCTTTCTCGTAAGTTCGGTTCAGCTGCGGTATTCCTGTGCTTATAACTAATGTCTCCTCCTTGCTCTTTTCTCGGTTTTAGAAATTTCTCTATGCCCTGGTTTAAATGCTCTTGTCTCTCATCACGGATATTTCCTCTTTGTGTTTGTTTCGCTGGTTTCTCTCGAGACGAGGTGGGGTTTTGGTAGGCTCTTATACCCAGGTTTCTCTTATCTACCGCCATCTTCAAGTTCGAGTTTCCAATTCTTTCGATTGGGGCTTTCGGCTGCTGGTTTGTTCCATTTTCTCCGATACTCCATTCTAGTGGCAGAATGACACTCTCTCCCCCTTCCAAGACTGACTCCTCAGGAAGGAAGTCAGTCTTTACTCCTACACTTCCTAATACGCGAATCTATTCTGCAGATCGGGCTACAGGGGAATTTGCGTAATTTGCGGGCTCGGCAGCTGTTGCTGGGTCTGCAGGGATTGTTGCTGATAGGCCAGTGTAGGCTGCTGGTATTGCGGAGGTCTCTGTGGGTTGCCCTGTGGTGATTGCTTGTAGTGCGGGGGTTGGTGCTGGTTGCTCTGAGGAACCTGAGGTACTGGTGTGGGAGACGGTTTTCCCTGCGCTGCTCCCACCCGCGCGTTTCCCAACCCATTCCGGATCTGGGTACAGACTGGTGACTGGCAATTTTGGAACCGTGCGCCCTGTTGTCCGCAAATCTGGCATGTTAGGTTTGGGCAGATTGGGCAGTTCTTCAATTGGTGGCCCATCTGTTTACAATAAAAGCATTGTGTCAGATGGCAATCAGCTGCTCTGTGCCCAGTCGGATGGCACGTATAGCACGCTCCGACGTATCCTGGTTGGTTGTTCGGACTGCCGCTCGGTGGTTGTGGTATCTGTGCTGGTATCGGTTGGGGTGCGCGCGGAGGTAGTGTTCGATTGTTCCTGTTCACCGTGTTCGCCTAAGTTGCGCAGACTGGATCTCCGGGTGGTGCTTTCGGTAGTGTTGGTTGCGTGCTCTCCGGTTGTGTAGGCATCGCAGGAGTTTTAGCTTTACTCTTTTTTCCCCATTTCCCCTTTGCCGGTTTGTTGTTACTGTAATTCACCGCTGCTACCTCGCTCATCTCCTCAACAGCAGGTACCTTTGACTTGGCTAAGGGTGTCCAGGCTACGGCTGGGAAACATGATTTTTCCGGTGGTGGCGGCGATGTGTATCGAATGTCTTCTTCCATCTGTTCCTCATATCTTCTGCCGTACTTCTTGACGTCATGATACGTCTCAATGCTTTTTCCTTTTAATGCTCTGCGGTATTCTGGTCGTAAGCCTTTGATCAGAGTTTTTATTTGTTTTCTCGTTTTCAAAGGCTTACGCAGGTGGTCAGTGATATAGCGAAAGTTTGTGACATATGCGTCTATTTTCTCGCCTTTACCCTGGGTTCGCTTGCACAGTTCATCCATTATGTCACACGATGATAAGGTCCTACAGTATCTTTGGTAGAAGGCTTCCTCAAAATCTCTCCAGTTACGGAAGTCTCTTTTCTCGGTCTTATACCAGAGAGCTGTGCGGCCTGTTAGCGTATAGGAGATTATCCCTAACATTTGCTTACTAGTTTGACCTGTGCTAATCTTTATCTCGTTGAGCTTCGAGATATATTCCTCTGGGTTGTCTTTGGCTTCGGCGGAGAATTCTTCAGTATCTGAATGCGCGATGCGTAGTGTTATAGATTACCTATTCTTCCTCTGTCGGACTCTTGGCTCTGGCTATCCTCGCTGTGTCTGCTTCTTTGGTGGCTACTACGGGTTTGTCGTCTCGGGGTTCTGCGGACTGGTGAAGGGTTATAGTCAAAGTCTGAGCTATCTGACGATGCGGAGCTTGACGAAGAACTACTAGAACTCCTATATTCTTTCTCTTGGCGTCGGCGCGTCGAGTTTCTGTGTTTCGGATATCTAGTGTGCAGAGCGGGTTTCCTCCTATTCTTTTCCTCGCGGTGTCGTCGATTGTCAGACTCTCTCGTGTCATATCTATGTTCTTCAAGTAGTGCTGAATATGTTGGCGGTGATTGCTGCTGTGGTCTTGGTGGTTGCGGGGTGTTGCGTTTGAACTGATGAATTTTCTCGCCTTCCGCATTGTCTGGTGATCTTTGCGAGCCGGAGTGAGCCATGAAGCTCTTGCGTATCACCGGTTGTGCTGGGTCGGACGCGTTACGTGGCAGGTCAACCCCAGCGTTTCTATGATTGCTACCATCGACTGCATTTCTCCGATATTCCACGTAGCGTTCATCTCCATTGGACGGTAAGCTTGCTGCTCGTCCTTGTTTCTCCGTCCCATGGTTCTATCTCGAGCGTCAAGGCTCGACAACTTCTGTTTGTCGGGGTGTGCTGCCACTAGCTTGTCACATGGAAAAATAGAAACTTTCTTGCATGAAAAATCATTAAAACTTTACACTTCACTAGCTTGTCACATCACAAGAAAATTCTTTCCTTGTATCCTGATAGTTGTATGCCTTCCAATCTAATAAAACCTGAAAAATAAAAGGGAACATTTTAACAAAGAATCAGTTCACAAATCCTTTATGTGTATTGTATATTTATATAAATCAAAATAAAACTAAATACTTATCTAATTATAAACTATTAGTTTATGATTGCTTTTCGATTGTGTACAAAAGAATTTGACACTGTTTTAAAATATATATTTAGGTTGAATTTATATTATATTTAACACTGATTTATAATTATTAACAAACGCGCCGCTTGATAAAATTTCTTGCTTATCTATTATCTATACTTCAGCACTGTGTTATTGTAATCGTCGTCTGCACCACATATCTGTATAAAAGTATATATCTATTGCGCTGACGTCACACACGATGATGTATGGCGGAAAACATTTTCTCAGGGAGAAGAATTTATTTGATGAGAATTCATGAGCCAGAACTTTCACCTCAGAATAACATTTAATAGAAGCCATTTTACAAAATATGACCCTGATGTGATTTTGATACTTTTGTTGCAAGCTTTCATTTGAGTGCTTTATAATGTTTGATTTGGTTTCGTTATGTTTGGCCACGTTCCCTGGGAATCTCTCCTCGATATCCCGGTAGGCGCCAGACGCTGCCCCTGCAAAGTCAAAGCCTCGCGGCTCCTTTGTCGTCGAGACTCAGGCGGGAACGAAGCGGATGGTGGTTTTTCGGCTCGCTTTAGCCGTTGCCCGGCTAGGTGTTAAGGGAATGGCTAGCTCAGCTCCGCACGGGAAGGAGAGAGGGGGTTCGGGGTTATAAAACAGTCGCGTTTTAAGACAAGAGCTCTTTATTTCACGTAAAATTCTGACATTGATGAAGAGAGCCGAGAGATAGCCAAAACAAAGAAGTAACGTGTAGACACTAATTCTCGCGTAACGTAGCCACGATCAATTTGGCACCTATCACTATTGTCCGCAAAGGTATCCGCTCGCTGATAATACTAATGAGGGAGCCCTCGCCGGAAAAGTGACTCTCGCGCGTCTCAAGGCACACACTCACGCACGTCCGCTCGACGTATCATTCACGCTTCGTCCGAGGACAAAGCCGACGTGTATTCGCGGTCACTCCTCGACCTATTCCGTGCGCACAACTTAATCTATTGGTCGCGACCGGACGCTGCTTGACCGTTCGCTCTCGTGTAACCTACTTTAGGCCGAGAGCCTGTCCACGTACTACCCGACTCACGACACCTCTCGCACCTCTAAACTAAACCCGAGCGTCGATCGAGTCCCCCTTGTACTCGCGTAACACGCATTCCGAATTCACTCTTAAAACTAACTTAACTAAGAAGAGGCGCAAGGTAACCGAGATAGCCAGGCACGAGGTCGAAGTCCTGATGACAAAGGAAACACGCGAAAGAAAGCCGCGCGTGGAACTGCGCTTGCGCCCGCGAGGGAAACTATGATACTACGTGCGAAACGAACCACTGACCTTTGTCCCTTCATCCAAAGTCCACGCCGATGATCCACCAGGTAGCACCAAAATTCACAAGAAAAGTCACAAGAAGTCCCTCGGGAGTGCAGCGAGTCGTCCGAGCTGGAGCGGCCGGGGCAGGAGAGTGCCGGCTCGCCCATTCGTCGCTCGCCTCGTGCTCTCGCTCTCCCGTGCCGCCGCTCCGCGCGCGCTCTCATTGGTCGGTTCGCCTGGGACGACGGTCCCGCACGCTCGCGCCGCAACAGGCCCGTGCGTCCCCTGCATCGCCGATCGCTACGCATGCGCGCTAGGCTATTCGATTAATATCGACGCTGGAGCAGATAGCCGCGAGATTCGAATGCTTGTCACCATAGGTAGCCAGAATTCACACAGCTGATTCGCGTACAACCGAGGTAAACGCAAATCAGGAAGTACAAGATAACTCTCAGCATATCCGTCGGCCTAGGCCTTTGGTTCTGGAGTACGGCTGTTATCTAGAGCGCCGAAGTCGCTGTTTTACTTCCAACGTTCGTGGGAGGGCAGCCACCGCGCTGGTCCTGCTGCATCAAACGCTCACGTAGAAAGCCCCGCCGGTTCATCATCTACGTCCGCTCTTCAGTGATGAACGGAATGAGCGTCCTGGGTGAATCTGAGTGACTATTGCGATACCGGAGTATTACGTCCTCTCTCGCCCTTGACTGAGCGTTGAAGGCGTCCTCCGTATTTCCCTCCCTTCGCTGCAGCCTCTCCGCTCGTCGCATTGTCGCTCAGAAAGAAACAAACGACATTACCACATGCACTCGATACTCATTCATACGGCCTTGAGACGCTCTGCCCCGGCAGCTCGGAACCCGATGGAACGTGGCGACATTTTGCTACGTTACAGCTTATATCACAGATATGTCACAGATAAAGCTGTCAATGCGGAGAAGATCATACGCCTAGTTTCCAACAAGGTCTATGAGAAGTATATAGGGTCCGGCTAGCGTCCGACGGCGGCATGCGTACTGAACGTACATTATACTTGCCATCGTGGCACTACCGCCCCTTTGATATATTGAAGGGGAAATATAGGTTTTAGAGCACATATACTTGTTAATTTTTTACAGCACTCAGAGTTTTCTTTTTTTTCACGTGTTAGCCCTGTCATAACTTCTTAATTTTGCAGAGATAATCTAGACTGACTGAAATTTTTCTTTAAAAAATCATTTTTGGGGATTTCAACATATTGAGTCATTCTGAACGTACAATTATTATAGTCAAAAATTGTATTTTTAAAATATCTAAAACTTTTATATTGAAGGTTTTTATATAAAACGTATCTGTAAAAAGTTTTATAATGAAAAACGAATTATTTTCATGTGAAAATTCAATTTTAGCTTGTTAATTTGAATTCTAAGCATTTTCGAGTTTTCATGTCAATAGGAAAAAGTTCTATATTTTGGAGATCTACAACGTTTCCATTTAATTTTTTTGTATACAATGCTTATAATTTGAGTTATGGCCAAAAAACCGTTTTTTAAAAATCGAAAAAATGCCCGCATATTTTTTTTATACATACGATCAAGCCCAATTTCATACTGGCACTTTGTTATCATAGGTAGAGTTTACAAAAAAAATTTAGATTGAATAGGACTTATCTGATTGAGATAAGCTTGTGCCAAAATAATTTGGCTAAAAATACATGTAAAGTTAAGCATAAAGAGCTCCCATTTGAATAATTAGCCGGTAATCGCAAAAATGAAAAAAATGTCTTTATGCTTATGTAAAAGCTGCACTCTCGTAAATTTTCAGCCCAATTGGTCGAAAGTTGGCTGAGATATCGCTGGTTACAATTTTTGTAGTGGTAAAACTATAAAGCATTCCCACGTTGCAGTCGTGCCTAAAACTCGCCATGGTGTACAATCTTATTGACAAAGCTATTAAGTTTTCAGACATATGTTTTCATAAGAAAAACATCAATATTGTAAAAAAACTGACAATAATTATCCTGTCAACTTTACCAATAGATATATAAAAAAAAAACGGATTGACAAGACAAATTCGTGTGCACAATAGCAACGTTGCAATAATGACAAATACTTCCAAACATTGTAGCTTTACCCTATGATAAAGGGTTTTACGAACAGATGCATCATTCTTTAACAGAAAAATGTATTACAACTGTGCCAAAAATACACAATCGCATGTGTAATATTATAATTAAAGGAAAAGATAAAAAAGAAAAACAGTTGGAAAAGAATGTTGTGTATAAGCTGCAATGTAATGACTGCACGGCTATATATGTAGACCAAACCAAAGGAGTGTTTGTACACGTATTGAGGAACATAAAAAATAAAAAAATAATGTCATAAATGAACACACTAGTAAATTCAACCATAGTTTCAATTTCGATAAAACAGATATAAAGGATAAAGAAAGTAATATAAACACAAGGCTTGTTTCAAAAATGTTACATATTCAAATGCAAGATAATGCTATAAATAAAATGGAAGACACACAAAAACTCAATAACATGTTACACTACAATTATCAACAACATAACAAAAATTTGATTTTAAACAATATATACAGTGCTTAAATTCATACGTAATCCATACACATTGTTCTTTGTGGGAGGTGAAAGCCTGATACTGCTTAAGGAAGATCGGTTATTAATCAGTGGAGGTCCAACACTATTGAAAGTTGCCCTACCACTTTTTGGAATTAGCTCATCACTGCTTCAGAGCCTCAATCCTACATTTTCCTAACAATAAATTGTGGGAGTTTTTAATGAGGTAAACTGACTTATTTTCTTCTCGTGGTTGCGCGTACTGGCTGGAGCTTGAGTGATCGAACAAGGTAAAGATGGCGCATCTCCTTGCGCAACATCACCAAAATCTGCTCTAAGTCGTGGAAATGCGAGCGGTGAGCAGTTGCGCGCACTCGTTGGAGATCGAGAGGCTGGGTGGCGAAGAGGTGATGCATCTTGTTCAGTATTATCACCAGTGGGCGGTTTCATGGATAAGCTGGAGCCCGACGCATCTGCTTCTGTACTACCAACTACCAGCTTCCACTACTAACTACTCCACATTGTTCAGGTGCGGGTGGCGCGTGCTTGCAGGTACCTGCTGGAGTTTGAGTGACTCGATAACGAGGATTTAGCGTATCTGCTTCTTCAGCTCAACCACCAACTGCTCCAAACTGCTGAGACACGGGTGAGACGCAGCTGCGCATATCAGTTGGAGCATGAAGAAATCGACAACGAGAATGTCGTTCATCTGTTTCTGCAGCACTATCATTAGCTTCTTCGGGTTTCTAAGGCGCAGACGACATGCGGTTGCACACACCCGCTGGGCTAAAGCGACTTGACGCCGTCATCGGCTCCGGATTGTTCAGATTCACTCGCTAAAACATGCAATAACAAAGTATTTGCAGCGTTCAGTACATATGTACATGCTCAAGGATATATATTCCAGGAGTCAGGGAATTCAATAGTGGGATATCGGCCTCTTTCTTCTTTAGACAACACTCTGGACAACGTTGAGATTTATTGTCAAAATAAGTTAGCAATAACCTACTGAAATTACTCCTGAATTCTCGACTTCAGATATGATCGACAGCATTGTTATTATTGCAAAATAAACTTCAAAACAGAACTTTTTTTTAGTTTTTTGCCAATAACTTTTTTGAAACTCTTTTTTGCAGAAAGGGGTAAAGATAAAAGTTGTTCAGAATTGAATTTTGTGAAAGTTTCATGTTTGGCTGAATGCAAAATTGACTTTTTTAATCGCTAAATTGGTAAACAAAAAAATTTTCTTTCAATTTTTCATATTGCCACGGTTTTCGCAGAAAAAGATTTTTTTCATCGAATAAGCTCTCAAAGATGACTTTTGATATAATCAATATACAAATCCATGTCCGACCGCCCTAAAATTAATTATCCTAAAATTTCAAATTCAGACAGCATTCTTACTCTAAATTTAACCTCGCAGGTTTGCTGTGCCAAATTCAATATAATGATGTCGAAGATGAAACCATTCGCCTGCAGACACATATGATATCAGCATTAGCGTTTATTCCAGTACATCAAGATCCTCGGGTTTTTCGCATGGTAGAAGAGGAAGCTAACGATGATTTGTTGCCAATAATTCAATATTTTGGTGAAACTTATATTCGCGGTAGCACCGCGAGAGGCAGAAGAAGAACAGTCTCTCCTCGCTACCCACCAGAACTGTGGAACCAGTATGATGCCGCGTTAATTGGAGATCACAAAACTAACAATCTAAGTGAGGGATGGCATAATAGATTCAATATTGTCGTCGGAAAAGCACATCCCGACTTGTATTCATTATTGACAGAGTTCCAGAAAGAGCAATCTAATTCGGAGAGTATGATTGCTGAGTTAAGCGCTGGAAAAAGAGTAAGCAACTTTATTGTAGATAATATGTGTAAAACTAATAATGAAAATAAATAGGTGAAAGCAGCACCACAACAGAAATGGTTGGATGTCCAGAAACGACTGCGGCGAGTTGTTAAATCGTACCAGGAACATGCTCAAGATGGCACGCAGATCTATAACTGTAATTTAGAAAGTGTTGAATAGAATTTATGTAATTGTAAATTGTTCAGTGAAATTTAAATAGAATTTTTGTTTTTTGTTTTTTTTTTTTTGAAAAATTTGAGGAATCTTGTATATGCGGAAAAATGTCCAGCGGAAAAATGGATGCGGAAAAATGTCCGTATACCGTTTGCTTTTTGTATTTTTTGAAAAATAGTCCATGCTCGTTCCACACATTTAACAAGCTTTTTACATTGGATTGTAATTTTGTCAACGGATTTTTCTTCATGGTACTGCATGAGTCTCTATCACCCATAAGAGCTTCCATTTGATCATTATAAATGCTCCATACATTGCGACCGTTACGTTACCTTTATCCGCAAACGTAAAAATTATGTGTACGTGAGTCTTAATAAATCGTCTTGTTTCTGTGAGTGTTGCGGACATGATCAAATCAAAGCGGAAATTATCAATATGTAGCAAAATTATGTATTGACGTATAATTTGAGAAAATCTAGTACTATTAAGAAAAGATGTGAAGACTTGTTTAGAAGCGGGTGGCCGATGCTTATAGCTAGTCGGAGGGGTCTCCAACGGCAGTTTATGACTTAACTGCGTCGAAGGGAAGTAAAGCCGGGGGGCGGAAGAGTTACCCGCGCCCCAGCTTGGAAATGTACGTTGTCGAGGGTGTCTGAAAAAACAGGGCACCGAAAAAGAAAACGAAAGGGAGAAAGCGCGTTTTCGGGACGAAGGAGTAAACAGAGGCTAGTCAGTTGAGTCTTGAACTCTGCGGCGAGCGCATCAACGGTGACGAGCGTCTATAGTGTTCATAAATATATGAAATAAGCGATCGAGAAAAAAAATCGAAATGCGCAGAGCATGACTAGTTGCGTCGCAAGGGAGCGACATTGTAAATAAATAAAAGGACAGTGAACAGAAGCCACCGAAGTTTTTATAATTTTGTGCCCCCCCCCCTTCACCTTCAAAGGTGAGTTTGTTTTCAAAAGTTTTTTCTTCTATTGTAGCATGTCTGGTTTTGTTTCTTTGTTGTTCATTTTTATTAATCAATGTCTTATGAATACTATTAGATGTATTTTCAGGAATATTCTGAAGTAAAATTACATTTTCTAAGCTTTTTATCCTTTCTATTATAAGAGATTCATTAAGAACACACCTAGGGTTAAATTTTTTACCTAGTGCGGTCACAAACTTCACATTAATCGGTATATCCACATTTGTCAAATTCATGAATCATTTTTCGAAACTCGGATTTGTGTCAGTTTCTGCCGTTAAACTATCGAATTTTTTATTGTGCGTGCAATTTAGATTTGACCGGTAATTTGTATTGTGCATATCCTGGCTAAAAATGGCATATTGTAATGTATCGTGTGGAAGTGTGTGATGTAAAAATTTGTGTGTTTCCTCTGATTTTGATTCTCAGTAATTTATATGAATGCAAATCTTCTAATGAATGCAAGTCTTCTACCTCGAGATTTAAAATGTAAGTTTAAAACAATTTTATTGAATTAGTTTTTTCCCGAATCACTGTGAAAGGAGAAATGGTTCAGATTATTGTGATATTGTTGATGTGTGCAGTTCATGTATCGTGTGTTCTGCATCGAAGTAAAAATTGTCGTTGTGCTCTCAGGGAAAAATATCTGAACAAAAAATTGATCTCAGAAATGATGCACATCCACATGCAACAAAATGGCATAAATAAGAAAGAAGACATACAGAAACTCAATCGCGTGTACACACACTTAATATACCAACTGAAAAATTGAATGAACAGAATGTAAATGGGGGATTCTCTGTGAAATCAAATTTATCAAATTTATTTTTGTTTTTAAACACATTAAGGGGACCCACCACTTTTAAAATCTGAAATAAAAAAAATTTTCAAATAATTTTTAAGTTGTTATAGTCAATTAGAATTGAACTAAAACATTTTCAATGTAAAAGTATATACAAAATATAGTAAGATTAAATTTTTATTGTCCTACTTTGAGCCTAATACACATTCATGTTAGCGTAGACACTGTTCAATGACTTTTGGCACTATCCGTAAGATTCCAAGTGTACGCATGGATGAAATGGGCTCAAATTTTTTTACAAGCTTATTATAGTATTAGTTTCCGTATGAACCGAGGGATTTTAATTTGAATGAGAAGAAGATTTGAAAAAAAAAATAAAATGCGTTAAAAAATATTTTCAAAACCATTAGATTTTAAATTTATTGACATATTTTATTTTTTTTCACCTCTCTGAATTTTTTCAGATTTTTCGATTCGATTATCTTAGAGCTACAGGGGGTAAAAGTTTGTTAAATTAGGTTTTTTTGCATTTTTTGCTGAGTTTCAAAAATTCATAGCTCATCAGGAATGGATTTGTCAGCAAAACAACATAGAACACTTTTTGCTGTAAATTTTGTCTATTTTACAAAAAGAATACTTTTAAACACACACACACACACACACACACATATATATATGTATATATATATACATATATATATATTGCAACGTAGCACTAATTATTGCTGCGTCGTGATCATTGTTGCACGGCCAGCTGACTTACTCTCGGCGAGTTGACAGCTCCTGGAGCGGAGCCAGCGCTCGGTGGCGCTCGCAGGAGTTGCCTTTGACCGGCCGCGTGCGGAGCGCAGGATGTGAGCTCCCGAGTCCCACCTGCGCGGCGCGTCGGCGCTCGGGAGGGGACATGGCAGGAGCGAGCCGGCGGCCGCGCGCACGCGGTTACATGCATGCGGCGGTGTGTAGAGGGGAGAGCGCGAGTGTGAGCGTGAGCGAGAGAGAGAGAGACTGAGTCGGCGCGCGCGGGAGAGAGACATTTGGCGAGAGTGGGAATCGAGTGTGTGCGAGATAGAGAGAGAGAGAGCGCGAACTTGAGAGAGAGAGAGAGAGAGAGAGAGAGAGAGAGAGAGAGAGGGAGAGAGATGAATATAGTGGCGCGAAGTGGACGGCGTTTGGAGCGCTCAGAGTTGACTTTATGTTAACTTGCGGACGTCATAGAGATGTATAGAGGAATATACGGTCTAGGGATCTTCGAGGACTCGATATATGTATCTTTATGGTTTACTCGAGGATGATAGAGGATTTTCAAATATCGCACGGCTTACAGATTATCTATAGGTGGAGCCACTGGATGGATATCGACATGATTAATTGATTGATCGATATCCATAAAGGGGGCGCGAATTTGCATATTAAAGGAAATAATAGAGGATGTTAACTGATTTTCTAACCGATGATTAAATTGGA
Source organism: Philotrypesis tridentata (assembly GCA_018906965.1). NCBI lineage: Eukaryota > Metazoa > Arthropoda > Insecta > Hymenoptera > Pteromalidae > Philotrypesis > Philotrypesis tridentata. The sequence goes on from JACCIB010001373.1 coordinate 20,348, forward strand.
TTTGGAAAAGAGGGCGCTGGGGGAAAATCACGGAAAGAGGAATAAATTAGTGGTGGTCTATTAATGGCCAATAGGGGATTTTTCTAGGAAAGGGGACCAATGATGTAATTTTGGAGGCCGGGCTTGCGTTTCCGTGAAGAAGGAGGTCGAGTGGGAAAACGCTGCATCCATCCTCGATCGGAGCATCGGCCTCGGCCATTCCGTGCCTGGAGCTTTTCCGAAGCAGTACTGTCAGCAGTAATTTTCATTGTGGTTGCCATCTTGTTGAGTATTTTTGGAAGGAGTTTCGAGCCGCAAAGCCGACGAGGAGTTTTTGTTGGAGTTTTGCGGAGTATTATAGAGGATTTTTGGTGAGAATTTGGAGCACTATTAAATATACGGAATCTATGTAGAGGAAGATTTATATTTGTCGCGGAATACGTGCTCGGGCGATAGAGGAAAGATTTCGCGCGTTTTCAGCGGATGGCGGTTCTCCTTTTGTTTTATTTACAAGCGAACGTAGAGGAAATTTCGAGGCCCTTTTTCTATTTAGCACTGTGAAGCAGCCTTGGACTTAGTAATTTGGCCGCGTGCCCATGAGTTTATTTCGAGTTGGAATTTGTTTGCCGAATGAACTGATTGTATTAACAAAATAGAATATAACCGTACTTTATTACCTAATTTATTTGTGTTCAACAATTTTCACCCGATTGCCACCACATTTCCCGCTTTCCATCCATTGCAGGGATACCACAAGCCAGGGAAAAAGAAGAAAGCCGTGTGTTAAATAAATACTTTGTAAATAACTGGAATTCCCGTGCGGGAGGGAAAATTCCACGTTACAATATATATATATTGTAACGGGGAGTGTCCTCGTTAAATGTAGATTCTTCTACTTTAAATCTCCGTGGGTTTTAGAAAAAGGAGAACAGGGCAAATACGGAAAACTATTAAATGAAACAGGTGTATAGTTCGGTAAAAGGCTATTGCATTTATTGAACTCAAAAAATATAATAGTGTAAACAATAAATATGTACAATGGTGCTTATTTAGCACACAGAATCACAGTCGGGAGAGAGCTAATGATGGTAAACGCGCTGGTTAGAGTGAGAGAGAAAAGCTGGTACTTACAAATCGACAAAGTACGCTCGCACGAAAATCGATTAAAATGCGGTCTCGCTATGATCCAGCTGCCTATCCAATGTTACACAACCGCAACCGTACAATGCACTTTATCCGCACCCGCGTAGACGCAATTCTTACGACAATAAATAATATAAATCGGTTGTTAATTGTAAATGGACGCTCTCTTTCGCTTAGGATACAGCCTGCGCGCTCGATAGCTAAATCGAATCTAACGCCTAACCTAACGTGACGCTAGAAGCTTCTCTCTCACGCGCGCTCTCTCACCAGGCGACGCGTTCAACAATACATCAACTCTCGTACAGCTCTGGTGCGCGGGAACATCTGAAAAGGCTTACATGCAAATGTATATAAAATAAAACATATTATTCAATAAATTAGCATGCGGCGTGACGATACTCGTCACTATATATATATATGGGTGGTTCTCTGACAAATCGAGCGGTCGATTTTTTGACCCCATTGAAAAAATTTTTTAAAATTTTCCTAAGAGACATATGAGTATCCCTAAATTTTTCAGATTTTTTGCATCAAGTATCTTCGAGTTACAGAGGATCAAAGTTGATGAAATCATGTTTTTTTGCTTTTTCTGGCTACTTTCATTAATTTGTAGATCCTCAGGGAAGCATTTTTCACTATAGAGATATAGCACCTATAACATTTTTTTCTGCAAATTTTCTAAACTATTCAAAAAAAATATTTTTGATGTCGTATATATATGTTTTAAGAAAGTTATAAGTCATTTAAGTCTTAAAATCAAGTTTTAGAAAAGTTCGATCATCCGGATCATAACCAAAAAATTCATGAAGATACCTTATTTCAATTCAAAAAAGTCTGCGAAAGACCCAGAATGTCAGAGGCCTTGGTTTCTCTGTAAAAAACCATTATATCCGTTCATATATGAAAAAAATTTAGTTTTATTGCTATATCGAAGCATTTCACTAACCTTATTATTTTTTTAATGATTGAAATTATTCTAAAAAAATTTACGTAATTGATAAAATTGGTTAAATTCTTCGATATAGCAAAAAAACTAAATTTTTTTCAAATATGAACGGATATAATGATTTTTTACAGAGAAACCAAGGCCTCTGACATTCTGGGTCTTTCGCAGACATTTTTGTATTTAAATAAGGTATCTTCATGAATTTTTTGGTTATGATCCGGAGGATCGAACTTTCCTAAAACTTGATTTTAAAGCTTAAATCACTTATAACTTTTTTAAAACATATATATACGACATCAAAACTATTTTTTTTTAATAGTTTAGAAAATTTGCAGAATAAAATGTTATATATCTCTATAGTGAAAAATGCTTCCCTGAGGCTCTATAAATTAATGAAAGTAGCCAGAAAAAGCAAAAAAACATGATTTCATCAACTTTGACCCTCTGTAACTCGAAGATATTTGATGCAAAAAATCTGAAAAAATTCAGGGATACTCATGTGTCTCTTAGGAACATTTTAAAAATTTTTTCGATAGGGTCAAAAAATCGACCGCTCGATTTGTCAGAGAACCACCCATATATATATATATATATATATATATATATATATATATATATCACAACTATATTATAATATATTTACACCTTAATACTAGCAAACGTGAGAGTTTGCTCCGGACTCCGACAACCAAAAAATTCATGACGATACCTTTTTTCAGTACAAAAGTGCCTGCGAAACTCCCAGAATGTGGTAGGGCTAGTCTGATGAGGCAAACATCAAATTGTCATGATATATCACCAAAAAGTGATAAATATGCCTATTTTATGCTGCTACTTGGTTCTCTGTGTCGCCAATTGTATGTTTTGATTCGTGTCTTCAACCATCATTGAATTTTCTTCCATTTTCATTCTCTTCTGTGCTATTGTCCTTAAGAAAGCTTTGGCTTCCTCCTTTGTATCATCGTATTGCAAACATTTTTGGGCATAATGATTAGCTTGATCCAGCTCTTCACATTTTAAATGGTATTGTGTTAAAAACTTGTAAGCATGGCTAAGTTCAGCTCTGTCGGTCTGTCCTCATTTCGAAAATTATCTGTTACAAAATCTGTGTAAGCTGCTGCAGCTTTATCGTGCTGGCCTAATTTCTCATACAGCTGGGCCAAACGTGTAAGAGCCATTCCCTCAATATCACCAAGATTACAAGCTTTATTATAACATTTTAAGGCTTCAGGTATTCTGTCTTGTTTCTCATAAGCTTCTCCTAAAGCCAGAACCATCCTGCTATCCCGAGGTCTTAACACTTGAGCTTGCTTATAGTAATACTAACCATAAAATGGCATTTTTAAAATTTCGTAGGTTTGACCTAAACCGTACCAAGCTCTGTAATCCCTTTTGTTGACTTCAATAGCTTGACGATAACTGTGTATAACACCATTAGTATTTGTCATTTCCATAAATTCGTGTCCTAGCAAAGTCTATGCTGACAAATACTGTGGGTTTAATTGTAAAGCTCTATGAAAATACATCACAGCTTTTTCATGGTCTGTTCTTAAACTATAGTAATACATACTATACATTCATTCGTCACCTGAAATAATTGTAATTTCTTGATTTTTTTTTAAACAAGTCTAAATATCATTAATTTTAACAAATAGTTTACCTTTATTAAATCATTTCTGTCTTCTTGCTTTCCAAGGTGTTACTAAAGTTTTTGTACAAAATTTTTCCATTTTCTGCAGGCATCATGTAATGTTGACTTTGTAAATTAGGTATTCCTTTTTTAGTTTTGAACCGCTCATTTAGTTTCCTTACATTTTTTTGTAATCTGCACCGGTAGAAAAATCAAATTCAACATTTTTGAAATTTCCATTATCTTTCAGCCATGTGAATAACGATTGGGCAGTCAATATTTGTTTTTCGACTGGTAGTCTCAAGCTAGCTTTAGCTGCAGCCCTCTTCACTGAGCCACCAACTCCATCACATGCACCTTTGCCATGTGCCGTTGGAAAGAAGTTCCATTCTGCTGTTAAATTGAAATATTTCTCGTGATGGTACAAATTCACAATATTTTTATAATTCTTGAACTGCTGTGGGGCTTCATCACTGAAATAGTGTAAATGTGTGATATTTGAAAAGTTCTTTTTCAAGTAACTTATTAAAGGCTGTTGGTACGTGTATACAACAACGATATCATGAGCTATTTTGTCTGATTCAAGAACAAAGCCTTTTCTTCTAATCTCTTCACTATCATTAGCTTAAAAATACAAAAATGATAGGAAGACAGTGGCCTGGTCAGTAGAATCCTGGAGAGGCATTTTGTACAATGAAAGCATAATTTTCACTGAAATCTAGAATCACAATTACTTCGTTGTGATTAATTGATATTTTCAAGGACTTATAATACTGTGATTGCTGCATAGCTATTAAATCCTGACTACCTCAACTAAATGCCTATAGTCAGGATTATTTATAAAAGTTAAATTAATAGTGTCTAGGAATACTTAATTCTCACCATCAATTATAATGTGCAACGATTGTTTACTTACCTTTTTTCCCGCAAATAATAGATTGCGTGCTGCACTCCGAAGAACGATGATTAATTTCAGCTGGTTTTTAAATGATAGAGAACTGTCCGATGTATTTTGTTTTTAGAATAATAGAATTCATAAAAATATATTTATTCAAAAATTCCCTTAAAATACAAAATAGAAAATTATAGAATACAACAAAAGTATCACGGAAAAATAAATCAAACTCCGCCAATTTTCGGACCGGCGTGGACGGAGTCAATACGAAATCTTGACTGCCTAATTGAAGGCATTGAGCCTCTTTTAAACTCAAAACTTAGTTTATAAATTTACAACATTATTGAACATTAATTTTTAAACATTTTGTAATTTTACATACAATAACACGATCTTCCAAAAGTATAACGCTTAGTCAGCGTTTCGCAAGCTCAGCATCAGCTGAGCTCTTACTTTTGAAAGTGTGCCAATCATCAAACCACATACAATCGACATAATCGATGTTGTAATTTGAATTTTGAAATGTTATCGTTTTGAAAATCATCATATTTTTCAATAGTTAAAATAGTAAAAAGAGTATTAAAGAAATAACGTCATAGGACGTTACACCTCAGGGCCTAAAACATTGCAAAGAATTTGCAATGTAATCAATATTTCAAAATTCAAACGTTCCATTTATAAAGTAACCTAATTGTAAATATGCTAAGTAAACATTTTTGTAGCTATAAAACATGTGGCGTATTGGCCTGAGTATGTACTACAACTATTGCATTTAAAACAACATGTACGGTGTTCCCCAGAAGCGTCGCAGTGCGGTATGCGTAAGTATATATTTTAATCTTAAACTTAATACAATATCAATAACAATAACTAATTTACAATTATTTTCTATTATTATTATATATATTTTTTTTAATTTATAGTTTCAGCTCTGGCAACATGCCAGACATTGCAAGCGGGCTCGTCAGGAAGGCAGAGATCCCCCTCCAGAACCAGCCGTAGGCCGTCGACGTTGGACCTTCGTATATGTAAGCTACTTTTGATTTTCTTCCTTTGATTTCCTCCCCATACTTTCTAATAATAATTCTTTGTTTTTTTCTATTTTCAGTTTGAAGATTGGACGAGCACTCGATCCTGGCGCCACTGCAACAGACTCCTTAACCAGCAAAATTGCGAAGGCGCCTATGGACCAGCAGAGGATACCTGGGGCATCGCCAAACTCATGTATTATGAGCTTAAGGTGTATAACAATGAACATAATAGAGTGTACATAGAAATATTTGATAACTTATACCATATATATATCGGACCACGATTTGTGTCCCGATATAATTGTAATAATATGTAATGAATATAATTAAATTTGTAAAAATATAAGTCTATTTTTTATTCTCCTTCCCATTAACCAATCCTTAATCCTGTCTTATATTCAATACAAAAGCAATTTAATACAATAAAGTTCTACAAATATTATAAGTTTTATAAAAATAGAAAAATAAACATTTTTTTAAAAAAAAAAAACATTGTTGTATTTACTTTTTTTTTCCTTTATCGTATCCTTTCCTACTTCTTCCTTAACAAAATAAATAAACAAAAATTACATCCTAGATGTAATTCCCTCAGCGCCTAAAATAATCACCAACAACCTTAAAATAATAAAAATATACATACACAGAAAATAAACAAAACATTTAAGAAATACTAATCTAGACTTAAGGAAAAAATACTACATTTCCTTTGTGAATTTGAATTTTTATCAGGCAAAAGTGCAGGTAAACGATCAGGAATAGGCGGAGGTTGTCTTTGGATAAAAGATGTATTTTCTATAGTAGGCACAGACGTGTTTAAAATAGGCCTTGAAATTATTCGTGGATTATCAACCTTAATTTCCTCTAAAATAATACCATCATCATTATTATTATTATACTCTTTTTTACACCTCTTAAAATCTTTTGCATCTGTTCTTTGTAATGACAAAAACAGATGCGTTATAGAGCTAAATATTGCTCCAAATAAATGTATAGACCATCCATAAATAGCGTGTAACGCATATCCTCTAATAATAGTATCAATAGTTACTTTTATTATATTTAAAATAATTAAAATCATAATTATTACCGATGATAATGATCCCCATGTTGTCAATTTATCAATAATTTTTCTCCAAGTATTTTCAGCAATGTGAGTCAGAGTATTCTCCGAGAAGATGTTTTCCCCTGTAGATTGTCCAGCTACATCTCTTGCAACGATATTTAACAAGGCCACTTTTTCCATAGGAAACATCAATTGTTGCTGCAATGAATCTAGATCTTCTTGTGCATAAACCCCATTTGTAGCTAAATTATCCACTGATTTAAACTGCAATCTTATTTCTGTATCTGGTTTCAGAGTATTCGGTGATCCGATTACTACTGGTTTGGGTGTTAACTTAATCCAATTTTCTTCAATTTTATAAAATGTAGGAATAACAGAATTACAATCAACCTGCATACCCTTCTTAATTAAAATATGCGTCTTAGGTGTTAAAAACCACGTTTCATTTCCAACCGAAACTGGTAATTGATTATAACATTGTTTTAGATGTAAAATCTTAACAGTTTTTGGTATACATTTAATTAAATGTACAGCCTCACCAGCTAATTTTGCAATATAACCAGGTTTTTTCATAATATTGTAAGCAAATTCATCTGGAGAAATGGAAGCAATGGATAAGGAATTCTGGATAACTTTTCTTTCAAGTTCGCATTTTTCTCTAATTAAATTGATATATAAATCATTAATTTGACTTCTTAAATGTCTTTCAACATAAACAAATTTAGAATTTACATAAGTAAAAATATCTAAATTAAACTTATTAACATCTACAAAAGCAGAATCTGCATCATAATAATAAGCATTTATATTAGTATCTTTTTCAAAAATAAATAATTTTGGATGTTCAGTACGAATAAGTAATCTATCACAATGCAATTCTGTATTTTTTATCGCCAAAGCAAAAGTAATTTCCTTAAAATTAACCGAAAACACTATTTCCTTATTTTTATCACTAGAGTATTTAGTAGCTATTCCCTTAAATAATATATCATACTTATTTTTAAAACAATCACCTTGCGGTAAAACGTCCCAAAAAGTAAAACCACCTTCAATATCCATACAATGTTTATCAGAAAATTTACAAACTACTCCTGAACTTAACATTAATTTATCTGCATTTAAATTTATTTTCGCATTATTTTGCATTAACGTTATTTTAATTAAACCATGAACAAAAACTTTATTCCATAAACCAAAACTATCCGCATAAGAAGCACCTGAACAAGATTTTCCGGCTGCACTTCCCGCAAAATCTATACCTTTTGATGTAGTTGAATTCATCTTTAAATCTGCTATAATATGCGCCTCATCATATTTAAAAATTCCCGTTTCATGAATAGATTTACATTGTTCATGACTTATTTCTTTAATATATTGTTGTTCTGAATTTTCCGTAGGTATTAAATGACCAAATATTCCGCATTCAAAAACTGTTCGATGAATTTCAATTTTACATTGAATAATTGAAACTAATCGAAAATCAGCTATTTGTATTAATTCTATAGCAACATCAGTAGAATTTACTTGCTCATCTTGAAAATCACATTCTCCAGAATCCAGTAATGAATATGTTGTTATATTAGGTGAAGAGGAACCACAATCATATCCTATGATTGCTCTATTTAATTTGAAACACAGTATGAAAATAATAAAATGGATGATCAACATTTTCCTCCTAAAACAAACAAAATATATTAGTTTTTCTTTTTATACATTATTAATTTATTCGCATGAACTGTATTTGATTTTCCATTTTTATCTATTACAATATTATTATTATCTAATACCTCAATAATTTCAAAAGGACCAATATTTTGATTTTTTTCCAGTTTTCCTGGTTTTGGTTCTTTTACCAGCCAAACTTTATCACCTTTTTCAAAAGTTACTGGATTTATATATCTATCATAATATTTCTTTGATTTTTCTTTTGAAATTATTAAATTTTCCCTTGCTAACTCAGCAATGTCCTTCATATTCCTAATTAAATTTGCTAAATAATCATTGAACGATGGAATTCGTTCAGAAATTTTCAAAGGTTCGCTTGAAGGTAAACGAGGTGGATAAGCAAATACTAATTCATACGGTGTAAATTTATGCGCACTATGCACACTTGTATTATAATGAAATTGCGCTAATTCCAATAAATCATCCCACATAATTTTTTTTGTAGAGAAATTCTTTAAATATTCGCATAAAGGATGATGAGCTCTCTCCAACGAGCCATTGGATTGAGGCGAAAAAGCAGTTGTTTCAATTTTTGAAAATTTAAATCGTTTTGCTACTGCTTTCAAAAGTTTACTAGTAAAATTTGCACCCCTATCTGTTAAAACTATTTTAGGAGAACTAAAGATACAAATAAATCTTTTAATAAATGCATCCGCGACAGTTTCTGCAGTTTGATCCTGTAACGGAACTACCACTAAATATTTGGAGAGTAGATCTTGAATAGTTAAAATATATTTATTATTATTCTTAGTTATATTTAGAGGCCCAACAATATCCATTGCAACCTTGTCAAATGTTTTAATTGGTGTATCTGTGATCACCATTGGTTGCCTAGTTTTTACTCTTTTCAACTTATTTCTTTGACAATCATCACAATTTTTTATTCTATTTTCAATATCAGTTTTTAAATTTTCCCAAAAATATTTACTCCTTATTCTATTGTACGTTCTGTTCACACCTGAATGACCCCCAATAGTACTAGAATGATTTTCTTGAAATATTTTATCTCTATGATGTATATCTACAAATTCTATATAATTTAAACAAATAATTATTTTTATCTCACTATTTTTAAAAACTTCAAATAAAATGTCTTCAATATCAATCCAATTTAAATTAATTATTTGCAAATCTTTAGAAATACTGAAACTATATATTTGTTTATTTAACATAATTTGTTTTAGTGAACTAAAAATTTTATAAATATTATTTTTAAGAATTATTGCTGATTGACCTACATCTATGCATAATACAAATACTTTATATATATTTAAATTAATGATTTCAATATCATTCACAATTCCCTTGAAAGTAATATTAAGCCTGTCTATAAATCTACTTGTACTTCTATCTAATGCTTGTTTATTTTTATCTATAAAATGTACTAAATTATCTTTTCTAAATTCAATAGATTTTTTTGTGAATACCATATTTTCAAATTTATTTTCATTTTGCTTTACTTTTTCTTGATTTTTGAATATTATATTTCTATCCTTCTTTCGTCTGTAAAATTTCTTTGCTTTTTGTTTAATACGATCCTCATTTAATTTTTGAATTTTCATATCATTAGTCAAATTTTCTTTATTAGTAACTTTTTCTAACTCTTTTGCTTTTTGAGCTCTTGTAATAACATTTATTTGACTGTTTTCTATAGGATTTCTAGACAATGCATCTGCATTAGTATTTACTTTACCCGGTTTATAAATAATTTCATAATCATAATCTAATAACTTTAAACGCCACCCTTGAACTCGCGAATTTTTATCTGCAGATCTAAATGATAACAATGGTTTATGATCTGTAATTATATAAAATTTATTCCCATAAATATAATTTCTAAATGTTTTTACTGCAAACATAATTGCTAATGCTTCCCTTTCATAAGTATGATAATTTTTCTCCGCCGCTTTCAAAACCCTTGAGGCAAAGGCAATTGGCCTATCTTCCCCAATATTCCCTTGAGAAAGGACACACCCAATAGCATAGCCGGACGCATCGACACTAATAATAAAAGGTTTATTCATATCCGGAAATTGTAAAACTGGTGCTACACTTAATGCTCTCTTTAATTGATCAAAAGCTTTTTGTCTGACCTCATTCCAAACAAATTTTTCCTCTTTTTTCAAAAGCTGAATTATTGGTTTTGCTATGTCTGCAAAATTATCAATAAAACGCCTATAATAACCTGCCAAACCTAAAAATTCTCGAATATTTTTTACCGTTTTAGGAACTGGAAATTTATTTATAGCTTCGACCTTTTTTGGATCAGTTCTGATACCATTTTCACTAATCAAATGCCCTAAAAATTCTACCTCTTTTTGAAAAAATTTACATTTACTCATTATGGTCCTCGATTGAATTCGCTACAATAATAATATCATCAATGTAAACAAAACAAAATCCTTTTTCTAACAAATCACCAAGTACCGAATTTAGAAGTCTCTGAAAAACCCTAGGACTATTAATTAAACCATAGGGAAGTACCTTAAATTCAAATCTTCCTAAGGGATGTACACTAAAGGCTGTCTTATGAATGTCTGATTCTTTCATTCTTACTTGATGAAAACCTGATACCATATCAATTGTAGTAAAATACTTGTTTTTACCTATGCTATCAAAAATTTCAGTGATATTAGGCAAAAGATAAGGATCTGGAATAGTTTTAGCATTTAATTTTCTATAATCAATTACTAATCTCCATTTTTTTTACCCTCTTTAGTTAGACCTTTTTTAGGAACAACAAAAGCAGGTGCATTAAATGCGCTAGTAGATGATCTTACTAAATCATTTAATATTAATTTTTTAGTTTCAGCTATAGCGATTTGTTTTAAATTATATTCTAACGGAAATTGTTTAACATAAACTGGCTTTTCATCTGTTAAATTAATTGCATGTTCTTCAATATTACAAATACCAAATTTTTCACCCTCTAACCAACAAATATCACTATTTTTTACTATTAAACTTTCAATAATCTTTTTCTTTTTATTAGACAAATGACTTAAATCAACAGTGTTTTTCAATAATTGTTGTCTTTTCTTTTCATTAAGATTTTCATTACATATCATATCAATTTCATTTTCTGTAATTAAAGAAATAGAACCATAATGTAAAGTCTCCTCATCTTTTGGTAATTCCAAATTGAAATTTCCTATAAAATTTTCAGGCATATCTTCAATATCAAATGTTAAAAAATTTACTGTGCTTTGTAATTTACATAATTTTTCATTAGAATCTAATTTAACAGTATCTTTAAGTATCTCACAAAATGTTGGATAATCATAATCAATAAATTCTTCATCTAAATCAATCTCAAATTTCCTTAAACAAGTATTTATATTACCAATAAAACTTTGAATATTTATTTTGGAATCATTCAAATATTCATTCAAATTGCTTTTATCATTCTCAATTTTAAAATCATTCACTTTCATTCCACTCAAGTTATCATTTATTTCACTAACTGTATTTAATATATACTTCAAATCTTTATGTAAATTAATTTTCGGATGAATTTTAAAAATAGAAACATTTTCACTATCATTTCTTAAATCAGAATTTGTAATAATAGAACTTTCAACATATTTATTTACAACTAAAGTTACTTTTGCATTTTCACAATGCATTTCAAAATCAGGAATTAATTCAGAAAATTCACACTCTTCAAACATTATTGTAGTAATAGCTTCTTTTACTTCCTGTTTAGGAATTATATGTGTATTAATATGATATTTATTAATTATTGATTTTAATTGAAATTTTTGCCCATTAATATCCAAATAGCCTTTATCTAATCTTAATTTTTGTTGTAATAAAGCTTTAATTCCCAAAATTCCATCAAATGGAATAGAGAACTCATCTGGTGCAACATGAAAATCAAAATATATATTATTAATTGGAAATTTAATCAAACCTAAAGTTCTCAAAGCATTATCAGTAATTCCTGATATTAGGATTTTATTATCAGTATCTATTTCCCTAGATAATAATGTGTTATTCTTAATAATATTTAATTGAGCACCACTATCTATTAATAACTTAAAAATAGCCTTAGAATTTACATCTTGCACTTCAATATATTGTAATAAATTTTCTAGCTTTAAAACATAATTATGAGCTATATTCTCTAAGTAATCTCTCTCACTCATTTTCAGTATTTTATTTATTTCAGAAATTTTATCTCTGTTTACTTCAATTTGGAACGATTTATCTGCTAAATCCCTTCTCACGCGTTCCTTCCCGGAAGAGATTTGAAGTTTCCCTGCTTTCTAAAACAATTTTCAACAGTATGACCAATACCTTTACATTCTGAACAAACGTTTCCCTTTTTCTGTTCTAAAATTTTAATTTTCTCACAATTACTAACAGTATGGCCTATTTGTGAACAAAATGCACATTTTTCTTCCACCGTTGATGTCAAAGCCTGTAATTTTCTACAATCTTTTACTTCATGATTAAAACCATTGCAATATTCACAAACTTTTCTACTAGCTTTATTATTAAAATTAGTTTTATTTTGTTGCTGAAAATTTTGTTGATAATTATTTTTTTTAAAATCATTATTACCATTTTGTAATAATCCTTTTAATTTCCAACAAAATTTAACAGTATGGCCAGATTCATCACACCATTGACACTTATATTGTTGTTTAGCCTTACTTTCTGTAACTAATATTTTTGCTACTTCACAATCAGTAGCAACATGATCCATAGCCTCACAAATAGTACAAAATCTATATCTATTTTCACCTAGTTTACAGAACTTTGTAGGATGCCCCCTTTTTTGACACCTAGAACAAAATTGTTCCGGACAATTTTGTGGCGAATGTCCAACATTATTACAAATTGCACAATTATCTTCCACCGACAAATTTATACATTTAATTGGATCATGACCTGGTTTTTTACATTTATGACAAATTTCAAAATTACGAACTACCGAACATTGAGGTGCTTTATGCCCCATTTCTTGACAAAATTGACAATGATTGTTTTGCATTTTGTTTAATCTACATGTACTAATAGAATGTCCCGTATGACTACAAAATTTACAAATTAATCTAATCTTATCTTTAGCAAAACGACAATTATCCGAAAAATGATCATTTTCTTTACAATATATACAAGCCGTTAAACGACAAAATAATGCTTCGTGATCTTGAGCTTCACAAAATTGACAAGTCATTATTTTTGCAATACTTTTTTTTCCTTCACCCATATTATTCCCATACATATTATTTATACTGAAATCTGAATGTTTGCGTTGATTAATTTCAGTTTCTATAGCAATCGCTTTTATTGCTAAATCATCAATCGTAATTTCATTCCCTAACTCATATCTAATTTCAGGCTTTAAACCTTTCTTACAACTAATTGCCGCATCATTATTCAATTGAATCATAAAACGTTGTTTCTCTTCAATAGTAAGTTCTTCTAATTCTTTTACTTCCTTTATCTTGTACAAGAATTCTCTTATACGATTTACATAAGATAAAACACCTTCTCCATCTGCTTGCATTATTTTACATAATTTTGCATACAATTCATGTATATCATTCTGTATTGGATATAAAATTCTTACAGATTTTAACAATTGATCAATAGATTTAATATTATTATGATTCAATGCTTGACCTACTTCACCACTCAATCTCATTTTAATTATATTCGTGATACATTCCTCATTAACATTAGCCACCAAATTTTTCAAATTTTTTATTTTCCTAATAAATTCAGCTGGTGTCATATTTTTGCCATTATATTCAGGATTTAAAGAAATTATTTCATTCAAACTGCAATTTATCGGTCTTCCCGACGTTTGTTGATCATTTCTGTTTCCCGGCATGTTTAAATTTAACAACTTTATACAAGAACTATCACTAATACTTGTATTTGATTCTAACAAATAATTACAATCCGAATTTTCTAATTTACTCAAAGCAAGATTTGATAAACTTGTGTCTGTTTCATGAACTAATTCTACTTCTTTTTGCAAACTTAACTTCTCTTTTTCTAAAGATTTTTGCTTAGTTTCAACGGTATCTATGTATTTATCAATATTAAAATTTTCCCACTGATCTATCAGCGAACTTTGATTAATTACAGTACAGTTAGTATTTTCTATACTACTACTAGCAACAGATAAATTTGAATTTGTAGATTTATAGCCTTCATCCAATGTATATTGAATATCTTTAGGTGTACCTGTAATTAAACTTTGTTCTGATTCAAAACCCCCAATATCAGAATAATGACTTTCTTCAATTGAAAAATCTATCAATTCGTTATTCTGTAAAGTACGATTCTGTGTTGAATTTAAAATTTCATTTTGTTGATTTGTATTACTGCTTATAACACTCGTATTTTGCTGTATAGATATTTTCAAATTTGCTGAATCGGTTGATTTTAATGCTGTATTTGGAGGAGATCTCACAGTTTTTTGACTTTTCTTAAAAATGTTACCTGATAACGGACTCCTTAACGAAGACTTTAATTCCGGATTTGATTTTAAACGATTCCTAGTAATTATTGTTCTTTCTGGATTTTTTTTAAATTCATTATTTTTACCACTCATTTGAATAATTTGGCATAATTAATATTTAAATTAATGTGCTGTATAAATGCTTCAAAAGTCTAAATTCTCAACATATAATTTCCCAATTTACATCTGAGTTAAAAAGCAAAACAACAAACAAAACATCAAATAGTAAGTTAAAAAACAATTTTACTCCTTTAAAAGACCCAGTTATACACTGACCTATATATCTAATTACTGTTCGCGACAGTCTTTGTATTTTGCTAACGCAGCATTCCCGCGCGGTCAGTCGCCGCTGTTTTGAAATGTAATCCTATCTACTCATATACTTATCAAATATGTCTTACACCATGTTACCTATGTATTATTATCAAGAACCCTTCTAACTAATCTAATCAGCCCACTCAGTAACTTCTGATAGCACTACGAAACAAAACTTAATATTTCGAATCTCTCAAAATTCAATTAAAATTCCGATATTTCTACATCAATAATTATTCTACTATATATGTAGTTAAATTTTCCCACTATATACTAAAAATACAATTAAAAATAACAACAAATAACAAAAATACACTTCAATAAAGGCTGCTCATGCACGATATTTGTATTGGAACCAAATTGTTAAGTCCTGACTACCTCAACTAAATGCCTATAGTTAGGATTAATTATAAAAATTAAATTAATAGTGTCTAGGAATACTTAATTCTCACCATCAATTATAATGTGCAACGATTGTTTACTTACCTTTTTTTCCCGCAAATAATAGATTGCGTGCTGCACTCCGAAGAACGATGATTAATTTCAGCTGGTTTTTAAATGATAGAGAACTCTCCGATGTATTTTGTTTTTAGAATAATAGAATTCATAAAAATATATTTATTCAAAAATTCCCTTAAAATACAAAATAGAAAATTATAGAATACAACAAAAGTATCACGGAAAAATAAATCAAACTCCGCCAATTTTCGGACCGGCGTGGACGGAGTCAATACGAAATCTTGACTGCCTAATTGAGGGCATTGAGCCTCTTTTAAACTCAAAACTTAGTTTATAAATTTACAACATTATTGAACATTAATTTTTAAACATTTTGTAATTTTATATACAATAACACGATCTTCCAAAAGTATAACGCTTAGTCTGCGTTTCGCAAGCTCAGCATCAGCTTTTGAAAGTGTGCCAATCATCAAACCACATACAATCGACATAATCGATGTTGTAATTTGAATTTTGAAATGTTATCGTTTTGAAAATCATCATATCTTTCAATAGTTAAAATAGTAAAAAGAGTATTAAAGAAATAACGTCATAGGACGTTACATATTTATTCAAGGTTTTAAAAAATAGCATAGATAAGCCGAAGTCGTACATAAAAAATAGCTACGAATTCATAGAAAAAATAAGAAATATAAATATTCCGAATGACCACTGTATTGTCAGCTTAGATGTAAAGTCATTGTATACAAACATCGACAAAACACTAGTCATGCAAAGCATCGAAAGAAGGTATACACAAATAGCGAGGATGTTGGAAATTCCACTTGATGAAATTTTGCATGCTTGCGATCTGCTTATGGAAAATACGTACTTCCAGTTTAATGGTAAATTTTACAAACAACTTTTTGGCACACCTATGGGTTCTCCGATTTTGGGACTGTTCGCTGACATTGTCATGGATGATCTCGAAACGGAATGTATTTCGAAACTAACGTATAAACCAGTGTTCTTTTTCCGATATGTTGATGATATTATCACTTGTATTCCAAGAACAAAAGTAAATAAAACATTAAGAGTATTCAATTCATATAACAATAGACTCCAATTTACACATGAAATGGAAGTAAACAAATCCATAAGCTTTTTAGACGTTTTATTGGTGAATAAAGCAGGTAATATAAAAAATGATTGGTACACAAAACCAACTTTCTCTGGCAGATTTTTGCATTTTAAATCTCAACATCCGATTACCCAAAAAATTGCCATGGTGTACAATTTAGTTGACCGAGCAGTAAAATTATCAAGTAGATGTTTTCATCAGAAAAACATTAATATTGTTAAGAATTTGCTGCTCGAAAATGATTACCCTGTTGAGTTCATTAATAAATATGTTAAGAAACGACTGTCGCAAGTCAAAACAACGAGACAACCAGAACAACGGTCAAGAGATAATAT
This sequence comes from Philotrypesis tridentata, assembly GCA_018906965.1. Lineage (NCBI taxonomy): Eukaryota > Metazoa > Arthropoda > Insecta > Hymenoptera > Pteromalidae > Philotrypesis > Philotrypesis tridentata. Next base: position 37,470 of record JACCIB010001373.1, read on the forward strand.
ATATCGTAATTGCGTTGGCGTACCAT
>JACCIB010001374.1:0-37469 GCA_018906965.1 Philotrypesis tridentata
TGAAACCCCTTGTGAGCAGATTTCAAATTTTTTTGCAGCTGATCATACGGAATATCTCCAGAATCCCAAGGCAATCCATGGTGATATTTTTCTAACCAACTTGCTGTACACTTCTCTTCTTCAATAAGTTCTTCCCATCTTATTGGAGGCTTAAAGTGGTAAAACAGTCGGAAAACAGTTCTTTTCAAACTTACAAAGCAAATTTCTTTCAATATAAAAGAATCGGATGCGATTCTCTGGAATCCTTGAATATCGCAGACATAAACGTTCTCTTCGGAACAAGGTAATAAAACACTTCTAAACATTGTGTCATAATCGCGCGTTCTAGCCATATTTTAGTTCTTCCCAAGTCAACAGTAAACTCGAGAATGAAAACGAATGGTCTAGCATCCTAATTTAAAAAGCATGAAACTCAGCATCTTGCTCTTTAGGAATGTGTCTACCCCCCCCCCCCACTCTTCAACTGCTTACCATTGGCTGAACAGAAATTGTCGAGCTCTGATTGGTTTAACGTAAACTTTTCCCTTTCCCCTCGAAAATTTTTTTTTTATTGGTTTGAGAGAAAATCTTCTCTGCCATTGGCTCAAACCCCCCACTACTTCCTCCAGCAGCTTTGGGTACAAAAGGGCGAAAATTTTCTTGTACAACCAGTTTATTTTTCAGCAGTGTAGAAAAACTTTTGAGACTAAACATGGCTTCAATCGAACTGATTGAACGATTTGTACAAGTCCTTCGCGATAGCTTAAAAAGTATTCATGAACTGAGCAGCAAGGATATTCATTACTGGTTAGATGTGTGCAATTCCACAATAAAGGAATTGACTGATAAGATAGAGAAATCTAACCTTACGAGAGGAGAGAAACAGAAATGTCAGACTTGCATGACCCACCTGTCCTGCATACAAGTTGAGTTTGAACAAAAACTTCAACAAGGTGGCGGCATAGAAAACTATAGAAGCTAGAATTGAGTGGCGTGATGTGGACTCAGCATTTCAAAATCGTATAAGATGTGGAGTAATAATAAATATAGAGCACAAGGATATTAAAAGTTTTATGATAGATGCAGAACAGATTTTTAAAGAAAAAGTACAAGAAAGCATAAATGATTATATCAATGTAAAAGTTAATTCTGATTTCATTTCAGAATTTTCTATGCAGAAGAACGGAGAGGAAATGGTAGATATAAAATACTTTACTACCGAAAGTTCTGCAATTTATACATCATCAAACTTAGAAGAATGGTTTAAAGAGCATATCAAAGATCCGATTCTTACACAATTAGAAGAATTTCAAGAAAAGGATTCTGGATGGACATTAAAGAGTATTATAAGTTTATGTATAAATATAAAAAAATATACACCACTTAGAGGAAACTCATTCATTCCACTTCCAAAATTTATAGAAGTGAAAAAAGCATGTATCAATGTTCACAACAATGATAATCAATGCTTTAAGTATGCCATACTTTCAGCGTTATATCCTTGTGCAACGAACGCCCATAGATTAAGTAATTACCTCGCTCATACAAATAAGCTTAACTTTGGTGATATAGAATTTCCAGTTAAAGTAAAAGATGTTTCAAAATTTGAAAAGCTTAATAATAATATTTCTGTGAACGCGTATATGCTTAGGATGTATGGTCAGAAACATGAAGTGTCACCTTGTTACATTACAACCGAAAAGAAGGAGAATCATGTAAATCTCCTTCTTATTCAAGATTTTTATATAAACGAACATGAAGAAAAAAATCATGGTGAAGAAGAAGAAGAAAGACTGCCTCGGTTTCATTATGTGTGGATAAAAAGCATGTCACGACTTTTAAAATTTCAAGTTTCAAAATCTAATAAAAAATCTTATCATTGTGACAGATGTTTACAAATATTTTATAGTGAAGAGGGATTGGAAAATCATGAAAATGATTGTAAAAATATAAATACTTGTAGAATAAATTTACCTGACTCTAAGAACAATATTCTTAAATTTGAAGATTATAAAAAAAGTGAAAAAGTGCCGTTTGTAATCTATGCAGATTTTGAATGTTTATTGAAACCAACTGAAAATGAGAATGATTTTCAACTTCATGAAGCGTACAGTATAAGATATTATATAAAATGTAGCTATGACGACAAGTTATCTGGCTATAGATCATACAGACAAAATCATTCTGATGAAGAAACAGCTGCAGAATGGTTTGTTAAGGAACTGAAATCAATTGCAGAAAAAATTGAACAACTCTATAAAAATCCAAAGCCAATGAAACTTACAGATCTGGAAGAATTATCTTTTCGGAGGTCAACCAATTGTCATATTTGTCGGAAACCTATTCAATCAGATCAACTAGCAGTACGAGATCATTGTCATCTCACAGGACGGTAAGCTTTTTTAATGTGATATATATAGAAAAAATAAAATAATTGCTTTACTCAATAGCATACTTTTTCTTTAGTTTCAGAGGTGCAGCTCATAATTCTTGTAATTTGAATTACCAGAACTCAAGATTTATTCCAGTAATTTTTCATAATCTTAATTATGATACTCATTTCATTTTGAAAGAGATTGCTACTTCTTCAATACTGAAAGGACGAGTTAGCCTAATACCACATAATAAGGAAAAATATATTTCATTTACGAAATATATCGATGAAAGTGATATTAGTTTTAGATTTATAGATTCATGGCGTTTTCTACCATCATCATTGGAGAAACTTGCGTCATATCTGGAAAACGTACCGATAGCAGTTACGGAATTTCAATTAGATGGTTATTCAGATGAAGATATTGTTCTTCTCAGAAGAAAAGGTGTATTTCCTTACGATTTTGTAGATGGATTAGATAAACTAACTGCTACAAGACTGCCAGAAAAGGATGATTTTTATAACAAGCTTACAGATTCTCATATTGCAGAAGAGGACTATTATCACGCTCGTAAAGTATGGCGAAAATTTAATATATCAACTTTAGGAGAGTATGCAGATCTCTATTTAAAAACAGATGTACTGCTACTAGCTGACGTCTTTGAAAGTTTTAGAGAAACATCTCTTAGTGCCTATGGATTATGTCCAGCTCATTTTTATACTACGCCTGGACTAACATTTTCAGCCGCACTTAAAATGACAAAGGTAGAATTAGAACTTCTTACGGATATCGATATGCTGATGTTCATCGAATCAGGTATTCGAGGTGGAATCAGTCAGTGTTGTAATCGATATGGTAAGGCGAACAATCCGTACATGGGTTCTTCTTATGATAATACTCAAAAAACAAAGACGCTATTATACTTTGATATTAATAATCTTTATGGATGGGCAATGGTACAACGTTTGCCAGTTGGAAAATTTGAGTGGATAAAATATAATCAAGTAGAAGATTTTGATATGTATCAAATAATGAAACAAGATATTCATAGATTTGATACATCAGATTATGATAAAAATAATCAATTTGGCATTCCTCGTGCAAATAAAAAAGTGCTTGGACTCATGAAAGACGAATGCTCTGGAAAAATTATGACAGAATTCATTGGCTTAAGAAGTAAAATGTATAGTATTTTAGTTGATGGTGGAGCAACAATAAAGAAAGCTAAAGGTATCAAATCCTATGTTGTAAGGAAAACCATTACATTTGAAGACTATCGAAGATGTCTTTTTTTGCCATCGAAGAGTTCGAATACTTACTTCGTTACTTTTCTTCATTTATTCTCTATCAGTGGTTGTTAACCTAATTTTATCATTTTTTTTTCAGTATGGATTTATCTGCATTGAACAAGGTTGCAGAACGCGACTTTCTACCAACTAAGAAAGCTACAGACTTAGAAAAAGATAGACAACATATGGTAACAGCACTAAAGGAAGTGAAAACTAGGTTTGGTGTCAAGGTTGTCGCTGAGGTGGACGACTCTTACCAGATCTTTTTGCCATGCAAAATATCGTCAATGCTTTTGCGTGATAGTAATCTTTATAATCAAATGAGCAACGCCGCAAATAAGCTTACGTTATTTATCATATACAAGGGAGGAAATTCGTTTAAGTTTGAAACTTCAACACAATAATGAGAACAATTTTTTTAATCATTGTATTTTATTTTATAATATAATTATACATTTTACATTTATGAATAAATATCATTATTTATCATAATAATTATTCTTTTTATTTGCCTATTATCCTTATCCTTATGCTTTCATTTAATATCCATCTTAATTTTATTTTATATCAAATCATTTTATATCTAACTTAATTTTATTTAATATCGTTTTTATTTATTCAGCTATTATGTTGGTTACTAAATCCCAACCATTTCACATAAATACGATTACCACGCTTCTTTAAAACTTTTTCTACTAGATAAATTTCAGGATATATTGTCTTTTGAATTCCAGTTTCATAAAAGCCGCCAGACACAGGATTATCATAATAATCTTTCACGTAGTAAATTATTGGATTAGTTTTTACTACTTTCGTAATTGTAAAAATCTCGGTTGACCAATTTGGAGTATATCCTTTTTCAAAAACATGTTTTATTTTACTTATCCGCACTTTATCTCCAATTTTGAATTTCGGTTTCTTCACAGACAACTTTTCAACTGGAAATCGCTTCTTGATTTGATTTTCATTCACCTTGGAAACATTTTTGGGTTCAATTGCAATTGTTCGATGTTTTCTTGAATTATAAGCTTTAATCAAATTAGGCAAAATATTCAACCACTTATAATTTCCTTGTTTGCTGAACTCGACCCACATTGAATTTTTTAACGTTCTATTAAAACGTTCACATATACTTGCGTGAAGATTACTCGTCCTTCCTTCAATATTCCCTCCATTGCTTTAGAAACATCATTGCCACTTTTCGTCTTGACTGGGATAGCCCATGCATACTTTGAGAATATATCTATGACGGTGAGTAAGTAGTTAAAACCTTTATTCTCCTTAGAGTAAGGTATCATTTCTACAAGATCAGCTTGCCACGTCTCATCTATCCCGCGTATATCATATTTTCTTCGCTTATATCTGCGTCGAGCTGGTTTATGCAACTCTTCAGCCACTCTTTGATGCTCCATTTTCACTCTTCACTGTTAATTTTTTTTCTGAATATCATCCCAAAACTTTTTCGCAGCAGCATCTTTCAATTCTTGTTTTTGTTTTTCTTTTATCATTGGTTCGATTATCTTATCATATTCTACTAATTGTTTACGAAGATTATCTATTATATTTTGCTGATTTCTAAGAGTTGCATTGATTTTATTGAGTTCACCTTTTTCTTTTTCCATTGATTTGATTATCTTATCATATTCTACTAATTGTTTACGAAGATTATCTATTATATTTTGTTGATTTCTAAGAGTTGCATTAATTTTATTGTATTCTAGTTTTATAGGATCTTCTATTGAAACTTTAATTGTACTAAATTTTCTGTTTACATCACCAATTTCCTTGCTGATCAGTTTTTGTAAAGTATCAAGGGTGACTGCATCATTAGGCTTACTGGGAGAAGCGAGGTTGCACAATCTTTTATTTTGTAAATCAAAATTACCACTGATGTAAAATTGAAACCAAGGCCTGCAGGACCGCGAGCTACTTCTTGCGGACGCTCAAGTGTACGTCCAAACACATCGAGACTCATCATGGAAATGATTGAAAAAAATTCGTATACATTAATATATATGACCTGCTTCACGTAACTCCTCGATAATTGATTGGATTTCATTGACGTGATTATTATTTCCAGCAGATTGTTCGGCAAGAAGTAATCGAAGTCGCTCAATAAGCTCGTTTGGATCATCCCAGTAAATTAGATCAATGGAAGATGACTTCTTAGCTATTTTATATTTAGGTAGAAGCCCTTCTCCGCTGATAGATTTCCTTTTGCGGCTTGAGCTACGGAACATGGGTGATATAACATCTCTATATTTTCTACTTCTTGATGTACGAATAGGTCCATTTTTGCTAAATTTTTTTCAATGAGCATTCGACGCTTCCAGAATTTTGCGATAATTTTTACGATCTGCATCGTTTATTTTATTTCCATCTGGTTGTCTGATTAGTCCATCCATTAGTCCATCACTTTTAGGATAACTTTCGTTATTCACTCTTATGGTATTATTATCAAACTCAATTTCTACATTACCAATCATATATCTTCCATTTTCATTCCTAACTCCATATATATTATCTAAATTGCTGCGGCTTGTATCCAGTAATGATAAAAAGTCAGTTGACTGAGTTTGATCATCGTCATTATCATCATCATCGTTATATGTAGAACCTGATTGATTAATGTCATGAACTATGTAACTTGATTTACCAAGCCTCATTCCTTTTTTCTGGTATTTACTTGATCTATTCATATCAGTATTCGAAGGTCCATTGTTTCGGTTCTCGAATCGATGAGCTTTTCAAGTGGAGTAATGACAGGTTTCAATGTTTCACCTATTACTTTTTGAAAATCATCTCTCTCTTGCTTTAATAAAACATATTTTTGTTTAATAGCTTTACGTGCTCGCACGAGCTCACTGAGAATATCCTTTTCTTTCTGGAACATAGACATGTTGACAAGCTGCTGTCTACAAAAGAACTGCAAAGAATGAGATTCACATCTCCTTTTTTATTGCAAAACAATCGAATCCGTTTCTGTATCTGCTGTTATTCATTTCTCTATCCTTGTCAATAACAATGAAACCATACTTATCATTTTTCCAGCATTCTGAACAAAGATTTCGAAATTCATTAAATGTTAAATCGGTGTTTACATGATCTTCATATACATGTTTTAAATTAACATCATCTTGGCGATAAATTACTAGCATGTTAATATTGTCTCTAATTAGATGCTTTGGTATATGAGCGTATGATTGACAAAGATAGAAACTGTCTACGTTTTTATGTCTGCCCATACAGAAAAATGCTCTGACGTTATCTTGCTTCTCACAAGCTACATCATCAAAAATCATGATTGAATTTGGTAATGCTTCATCTGGAGATACTACAGATTCATGTTCACTAAACGGTAGATATGATATGCCTTTAATAGGATCTAAAACTTCTTTGAGAAATTGATACTTGGGTTGATTCAACGATTTAGAGTATACATACACATTTTCAAATCTAAGATCATTCGGATGTGTAATTAGAGCTAATAAACTATTTGTTTTTCCACAGTTCGATGGACCACAAAAAACTGCTCGGATACTATCTGGTAGTAATTCTCCATGCCGCTTCTTTCTCTTCTGTGTTCCAAAATCAAAGTTTGCAATTGGAAGTTTGACTTTCTGCTCAGTAAAATCCATGTTGACGTGACAAAGGTAACTTTAAAATTGAGCCTAAAACAATATAAATACATGTTTTATATTGTCCATCTCTCAGTTGTGAATCAACACTCGAAGAGAGATGATTGTACACAAGTCTCAGAAACGACCAAAAGGTCATGGATTGCTTGATAAAGTAATCAATAACTTACCTATTGAAATGCATCTTCCAGGTTATCAATACTGTGGTCCTGGAACTAAACTAAAAAAGCGAATAAAAAGAGGTAATTCCGGTATAAATCCGCTTGATCAGGTATGTAAACAGCACGATATTGATTATTCTAATAAAAATGTTGATCGTAAAGTTGCAGACATGAATCTTGCTGCTAAAGCTTGGGAACGTGTTCAAGCTAAAGATGCTAGTCTAGGTGAAAAAGCATCTGCGTTAGCTGTTGCAAGTGCCATGAAATTGAAAGCAAAAACTGGAATGGGACTAAAATTCAGTAAGTTAATAACTGCAGCTAAAAAAACATTGAAGCCAAGTAAATGTTCACGCAAGGTTATTCAATCCGCTTTAAAAGGTGCACGACAAGCTGTAAAGAGTGTAGGTGGTAAGAAAAAAGTTAAACTTCCACGTGTTCTACCATTACTATCAAATTTGGTGGATTTCTTCCTTTTCTTATACCATTATTTGCAGGACTTAGTGCGACCGGTGCTTTAGCAGGAGGAGCTGCCGGAATAGCTAAAGCAGTCAATGCTGCTAAAAGTGCGCAGAAAGATTATGAAGAAAGTAAAAGACATAATAAAACTATGGAAGCTATTGCTCTTGGCAAAGGTCTCTATCTTAAACCTTATAAAAGCGGAATGGGATTATTTATGAAGCCTCACATTGGACATGGTCAAATTAAAAAAAAAACGTCAATTTAATTTTACCAAATCGTCCACTAACTGACTATGATCTCATAAAGTATGCTCGTGAAATGAAAATTCCAAATTTTAGAGGTGTTTTCATGAGAAATAATCTACCTTCAAATGGCCCTTGGCATAATGAATCTGCTATTGTTAATTTAGATGATTATCAAAACAAAGGCACACACTGGGTGAGTTATCGAAAAAATGGTTCTAAAGTCATTTACTTTGACAGTTTTGGTGATCTTAGACCTCCTATTGAGCTTATGAAGTACTTAAATGTGAAAGAAGTAAAATATAACTATAAAAGATATCAAAATTTTCACACATTTATTTGTGGCCATCTTTGTCTTCGATTCTTAAGCGATTGTCTATAAAAAGGCAATCATTACTGAAATTCATTCATTCTCTTTCAATCAGTAATGGAAGATAGTTTTACATTGAGTCTTTCAGGAAATTCTTCTGTTTTAGAAGCACAATATTTTCCGTCAATAGAACTGACACAGCATAAGAAATACGCTTTGGGATTAGTTGAACTCTTAATATTTAACTCAATTCCCAATGTAGATGAAACAAATAATAAACTTCATATAAAAAACGGAGATACAATAACTATTCCTACTGGAAGTTACGAGGTAGACGCTATTAACAAATTTTTGAATGAATCTTTGAAATCTAAAAAAATTGAATTTAGCTTGAAAGCTAACAATAATACTCTTAGAAGTGAAATTAAATGCAGTCATCCACTGGATTTTACACCTAATAATTCTATAGGTCGTCTTCTTGGTTTTGCTCCACGCATTCTCAAAGAAAAAATCAACCACCATTCTGATTTGTCTATAAAAATATTGAAGATAAATGCACTCAGAGTAGAGTGCAACATTACTACTGGTGCATACATCAATAACAAAAAGGTACACACAATCCACGAATTCTTCCCTAGAGTTCCTCCAGGATTCAAAATCGTAGAAGTTCCGTCTCACGTAATTTATCTTCCACTTAGTGTTAAGTGCATAGATAATCTTCAAATTCGAATCGTGGATCAAGACGGACACTTGGTGAATTTCCGAGGAGAGGAAATTACTATTAGACTTCACATCAAAGCGATATAATGGGTATTGTTTTCAATTCTAATGTGCATATAAGACAGCCGCAATGGCAAACATCCATCAGTCGACAAAAGAAAGTCAAACCGTTAACACGGCGGAGCGTACAGTTCCTCAAAAGCATAGGACTAAAAGTTCGTGGAAAAAAATAAGTTGCGTAATTCTCTGCTGCTTCCAGAAAAATGGACGAAATTCTTCATATTCAATCAGGTGTCGTATTCGATGAGTCTATTGCTCAGTACGAATTACATTCATACCAGCCATACTCTTCATTGAGTTTTAATAACAGTGATGAAATTCGTATTTCCATTCAGCATCAAGGTCTATGTCTCTTACCGTCTCGCAGTTATGTTCGCGTCTATGGAACATTAAGAAAACCAGATGGAACAGCAGTAGCTAAAACCGATTTTGCAAACAATGGAATTTGCAATCTGTTTGATGAAATTCGATATGAAATGAATGCGGTGGAGATTGATAAATGTAAAAATGTTGGTATGACCAGTCTTATGAAAGAATGGCCTTCATTTACACCGAGGCAAGCTTTCGCTTTAAAAAATGCAGGATGGGAAGGTTTGAATGAATCAGATTCGTCTGTGAAAAATAATGCGGGATACTTTGAAGGCTGCATTCCTTTGAGCATGGTCTTGGGTTTTGCAGAAGATTATAAAAAGGTGGTAGTTAATATGAAGCACGAACTCATTCTCACTAGATCAAGAAGTGATGTCAATGCAGTAATTCAACAAAGTACTGCTGCTGCAGGTGCTGCTGCTACTTATGAAAACTTTGAAATAAAGATATTAAAGATAGAGTGGTTAATGCCACATGTCGTTGCTTCTGACAAACAAAAAATCCAGCTATTGAATTTTATTGGTAAAGACAATCCAATCTCTATGTGTTATCGTTCCTGGGAGTTATTTGAATACCCATCACTTCCATCAGCCAATAAGCACGTATGGACAGTAAAAACTTCAAATCAAATGGAAAAACCTCGTTATGTAATAATTGGATTACAAACTAAGCGAAAAGATATTAAAGATGCAAATTGTAGCAGATTTGATCATTGTGAAATTAGTAATGTAAAACTTTTCTTGAATTCAAAATCTTATCCACACGGTAATCTGAACATTGACATATTTAAAAATCAGTATGCAATTCTCTATGATATGTATGTTGATTTTCAAAGAAGCTATTACGGAAGAGATCCGCAACAATTGTTAAATAAAGAAGATTATATCGTTAATGTTCCACTCGTAGTTATTGACTGTTCACGGCAAAATGAAAGTCTAAAAAACGCTCCTGTGGATGTGCGTCTAGAAATTGAAGCTTTAAAGCCTTTCCCAGCATCTACATCAGCTTACTGTCTGATCTTGCATGATCGCATTACTCAGTACAATCCTGTTAGTGGAGAGGTAAAGAAGCTTGTTTAAAAAACAAATAAATAAAAAAAAATGGAGTACGCAGTAGACATGGTTGGCTTTAAGCAAATGGGAGGTGATTATATTCTAAAGGAAATAGCAATTATTCCTCTTAATCACAGTGGAGATCCTATAGTTCATCTATTTAAGAAACCGTTCTTATTCCATAGACTTTCCAATGAACTGCAAGCAGAAAATTTGTGGCTCAAACGTAATTATCATGGAATAGCCTGGAACACGAATGGGCTTGATTACTGTCAAATTGGAAACCTGCTCCGTGAATCGTTGCAAGATGCTAACAAAATTTTAGTCTTAGATGATCTAAGGAAAAAGTGGTTGCAACGTTTTAAATTACCAGTTCACAACATTCAACAATATGGATATTCATCAAGATCTTCTGTTAAATGTGTAACTATGTGCATAAACCATAATCCTATTTATAAGACTGAATGTGCATTACACAATGTTAAACTAATGAAAATGTTTTATCAGTCATACAAAGATTGGTAAGAAAAAAAATTAAATAAAAAAAAAATAAAAAAAAGATAAGTAGAGAAAGCTATAGGCAAACTGGAACAAAAGAGGGGGGGAAGTAATTCCCCTCTCTTCTTACGGGTTCTGGCTTTGAGAGAGGTGCAGTGCATGCCAGAACCCGTAAGTATACTGGAACAATAAGGGAGGGGATCCACTGTTCCAGTATACTGTAGGCGTACTGGAACAGAAAAGAGAGGGGATCCATTGTTCCAGAACGCCTATGTTCCAGTATGCCTATAGCCTATCTACTTTGATGAGTTTCTAATTTTTTACGATTTTTCAGAATTTTCTCCGATTTTTAGGAATTGTTTACGATTTTTACGAATTTTCTCCGATTTTTACGCATATTTACGATTTTCTAATTTTTTTCGATTTTTACGAATTTTTCCCGAATTTTTCCGAATTTTTCCGATTTTCGTCACTGCTCATTTCCGCCGTAAAGCAGATTTTAATTTCTCGCAGGGTTGTCACTACAAAATTAAAAAAAAAAATGTCAATTTGATGGCAAGTATAAGTACTTCAGTACGTACGCCGCCGTCGGGCGCTAGCCAGACCCTATGATACTTTAAACTTGCCCTGTTGAAACCTAGGCATACGGTTTTCTTCGCATTGACAGCTTTGTTTCTTACATATGAGTACTTAGATGAAAGCTTGCGACGAAAGTAATAAAATCACATCAGGGTCATATTTTGTGAAATTGCTTCGATGGAATGATATTATAAATTGAAGGTTCGGACTCCTCAATACTTCTCGCGAGAGAACAATTGTTCGTAGGATATCCGGTGACGTTGCATCTACTAATATATATTTATATATATATATATATAATTTTACTAATATATATATATATAATTTTGGGCTATATAGGTATACTTAAGTGTACGTTATTTTCTGCAGACTATATAGTCCGGGAGTCAGGGAGTTCAAAAGCATCATATCAAAAAGTTCGTGCTATAGTTTATGTTATTATTGAAATATATTGATAGTCACTTACTGAAAATAGCCATAAAGTCTCTACTTCGAACCAGGTCGGGAACATTGTTATTATTGCAAAATAAGTTGCAGAAATGCATTTTTTTTAGTTTTTCTTGATTAACTTTATTGTTATTGCATTTCTATAATAATAGGTAGAGATAAAAGTTGATCAGAATTAAATTTTCTATGAATTTTTGAATCTAAAATTAATGTTCTTCATTGACAAATTGTTAAACAAAAAATTTTTTTTTGAATTTTCATATTCCAATGGTTTTTACAAAAATTCATTTTTGTTCATGGGATTAGCACTCCAAGATGACTTTTAGTGTAGACAACGTGAAAATTGAAGCCCGATCTCGACACCTTAAAATGGCGTCTTATTGCAAAATTATTTACCGGAAAAGTTTAAATTGATGTCAAATTCGATCCAGGAACGATAATTGAATCCAACTGCGTTTAATCAACAGCTTATGACGTAATTAACAAACGTTAAAAATAAATTTTCTTAATATTAATATTTAGCAACTTTTTTAATCAAACTTTTTTTTATTTAGGCCAATTTTTAAGTTAGAAAATCGCGGCAAAATGCATCTTAAAGTACGTAAAAAACCATGAATTTCATATAAATTTTGTCTAGATCGGACCAATAGGGGCCGAGATAAAAAAAATTTTTCAATCGACGATTACACCGAGACTACTTTATATTTTTAGCAAAATAATCTCCAAGGAAATTGAAATTGCATAAATAAAAAAAAATACTTGATATTTTTAATTGAAATTTGACACAGTGGTTGTTGAAATAATGCTACAAAAGATTACATTTTACCCGATAGCTCTAAATGGATTTGTTCGTCTAAAACGACCGACGAACAATGCGCGTTCAGTGCACGCGGCTGGGTGGCTACTTTGGCCAGGCGGCACGGTGGTGGGGAAAGCGCCGCGCGGCGGCGGAGAGGATTCGTACACCTTAGTTGCAGTTTGATTATCTAGGCAACCAAAGCTGCTAATGCAATACATTTTTTTTCATTTAACGTGTTTTTTTCTCAGCTTTAACGTCATGCTAATTAATGTATCATAGATGAAGGGCAAACACTTCAAATTATCAATTTGTCTGAAAAAAAATTGGTTTTGGGGTTTTGGCTATATGCACAACCTGCATTGCACTGCTATCATCATAAAATTATTTGCATTCATCATAAAAGGGTTTGTACATAGTATAACGTCGCCCAAAAAAAGCCGACATACATTATACAAAATTTTTTCCTTTCTCTCTCCTTCTCTCGGAAAAAACAGATGTAGCCAGATCGCATTTCTTCCTTTCTTTGATTCTATACGTTTATGCGCTCCTTCGGGTGGATCTTCACCCGAAGGAAGTCATAAACAAATCAATGTACACCGTAAAAATCGACTCGAAACCTTTCTCTCCTACGACAAAGAATATCGCGACCGCCGAAGATGCACATCTCGTTGATCTAATATTACCTACTAAACACGAATTTTCTTTTCCTCTCTCTCACGCGTACTATTATATCTGTAACATCTAGCGCGACAAAGAGTTCTTTGCGACTTGCAGATGCAAGATGTGTAGTATTATTTTATAGGTTTTCGGAGAACAGTCGTAAAAATTTTCGACCACCGTTCAGCCGGATCGGAGAGATACTTTCGCTCTCTATGTACGTTGAGAGCATTTCACCGATTCTACGTGGCCGTGAATACGAGGCCCGCGCGCAACTGTGGCGCATAGAATACGAGACCCGCCCGCACCCCTGTGGCGCGGTCCGGCGCACGGAACATCATAGGCTTACGCGAGCGCGTCTAAAGTAAATTTCACCTTTTCTCGATTTTATGACTTTTCTCGCAACTAGGAAAATCTCTATGCACCATCGGCGAATGGCCAGGGCGCGCAACTGCATTCGCTTTCGGAAAAAGTCTAAGGTAAGTTAGAATAAAAATTATTATAATTTCCAGTAATATTTAGTTAATTTTACACAATAGTTTGTTAATCATAAGAAGGAAAATTTTAATTATAAAAACTTTTGTAACTTATACTCGTATTATAGCCAACGAGTACAAAATTTAAACTTAACTTGCAATCACTGCAAAATTAAAGGACACACGATTGACCAATGTAGAAAACGACAATATAATAACTCTCAAAGCAATCAGGGAAACTCTCACGGTTCTCGTCCTTCGAACGCGGGGAACGAGACCCAAAGAAACCAGAAGCGTTCGAACTCCGGAAGTTTCAACCGCTTGATGGAAGACCTAGTACCTATGAACTAAGTACTAATTGCAAATATCTTCCGTATTTAAAGCTTAAGAGTAAAAGTCGTGAAGACCCAGTAAAAATCCTTATTGATACTGGTTCAGAGCTAAGTTTTATAAAGCTCGGAGTACTAAAGGATCCTAACGATATAAAAACAGATTTGAAGATAACTCTAAAAGGAATTGAATCTATGAAAATTATAACGTTAGGCACCATACAGTTGAAAATACGTGAAGGTATATTTACCTTTTATGTGATACCAGACGATATCCCATTATCTTTTGATGGAATTCTAGGTTCTCAAGAATTAAAATTTAACTGGGGAATTCTAGACTTCGAGACTAAAACACTTAAGGTCACACAAGGAGAATGCCCAATTCAATTATTCAAAGATTACAATATCTTTGAAAATCAGTTAATGAAAATAGGGTCATATTTTGATGAAACCGCTGTTCCCTATATTGATATAATGCACACAAGTTCAAGAAATCGCGGACAGTTAATGTTAGATACCGGATCAGAAGTCAATTTAATGAAGATTCGATTCGTACCTAAAAAAAGTATAATAAACCGTTCGCAACGAACAAACCTAAAAAGAATAGTTCAGGAACCTATACAAACACTTGGAACTGTTGAAATAAAGGTTGCGGGATGCAATACACTTTTCCATTTAATACCTGAAGATTATACACTTCATTGTGAAGGAGTATTGGGAGCCAGGTTTATTATTGAAAACAAGGTCATTCTCAATTTCAAGCAAGAATTGTTACTTGTGAATAATATTAAGTTCACATTATTGTTGGATGATATCTGTAGTAGATCAAGTAAGTCAGAATCGGGACCAAACTATTCAAGATCTATGAAACGAGCAGACCGAGAAATTGGAAAATACGCTGGATCAGTGGGATTACCAGTCCAATTGAGCGAAATTCCCAATGAACAGAATGAAGTAAAGCCAATCTGTGAAGTTGCTACGGTTAGATTGAAGGGACCGAGTAAATTAATCCCTTACGTCCAATTTCTAAATAATTCAAGAAATAGCAGCCTCAGCTTCATGCTTGATACCGGATCTGAAGTGAATGTAATTAGAATTGGTGCTGTAATCAACCGGTCACAAATACAACAACATCGGTTACTACATCTACAAGGAATTGGATCTGCTCCCATTACCTCTTTAGGTACAGTAGAAATGAAGCTACTGGGAACCATTGTTCAATTTATTGTTGTGCCCAATGACTTTGAAATTCCTTTCGAAGGAATATTAGGAGCACCCCTCTTTAAACAAAACAATGGAAAGATAGATTTTCGATCTCGCATATTTATACTCAATGGTAATAATATGACTTTCCAACAACACGAAAATCACACCTTCATAATAGACTTAGGCAGGATTATCAATATAAATGTGCAGGACCCGAAATCTTGCATACCATATATAAATATACTCAACTCACCTACCTACCAACCGGGTAAATTAATGTTAGATTCAGGATCGGAGGTGAATATATTAAAATATTCAATGATACCAATAACTTGTGGACTAGAGCCCTCAGAAGTTAGCCATCTAAAAGGAATTGGCCAAGAACTTACTGAAACTGTAGGAATAGCAAGAGTAAGACTTTTTGGAGTCGAAGCGACATTTCATATAATCCCCGACAACTTTTCAATACCTTGTGATGGAATACTAGGAGCTGAATTTTTCTACCAGTCTAAGGGTATAATAGATTTTGAAAAAAGAACATTTTCTTTTGACCAAATCACAGCGGCTATGCATTTTAAAGAGCCGGCTGAGGACTCCTCATAGCCAGGGATAGTATCGGCACCAGCATGACTCACTCATTGTCATGACAATCTCGATGCTAAAACTATGGACGAGGAAGAAGACCCTGTAACACCTAAGACTCATACTTCCGACTCTTCGCTTACATATAAGAGGAAATATGTAGACCTACAAGAAGATATATCCAAACTTGGTCTAGATTCGGAATCCGTGACTAGTACTACTGCCAACCCTTCTACCGAAACTTTCACACAGTTATTGGAGGATATTGAAAATCTGAGTGATTTAGAACTTACGTCAGATTCTGTAGGATATCTTGCAAATTACAGAATTGCAGCAAAAACAGCTGAAATTGATGATAAACTTCGACAAAAGGATATAACGCAAAGACAAGTATTTCACGTTATACAACAAGAAATCTTTACTGAACTAAATCTAGACCCACCCACTTTAGAAGAGACTACTGATATGTACAAAATCTTGTACACAAAAGAACAACCCGGATTGAACTTCGATACTCAAGATATGGCCGATTTTCCAAAGGCTCGTATTTTTGACATTCACGTAAATACTGGATCGATATTAGATAAGCTTAGATTAGATCATTTATATGGAATAGAAAAAGAACATGTAGCCAAGTTAGTAAATAAGTATCAAGATAGATTTTTACTAGAAGGCGAACACTTAGGTTCAGCTACTAATATTAAGCATAGAATAGTTACCACTACTGATGTACCAATTAATGTGAAACAGTACAGATTCCCTGTTTCAATGAAAGATGAAATCGAAAGACGAGTACAGAAACTATTGGATGAAGGTATCATACGACATTCGCAATCTGATTACAACTCACCCATCTGGATAGTACCCAAGAAACCAGATGCTAATGGTGTAATGACATACATTCAGACCTCCGCAAACTAAATGAAGTAACGGTAAAAGATGCTTATCCCCTACCTGCTATATCTCAGATAATAGACGCAATAGGAGGATACAAGTACTATACAGTAGTCGATCTTGCATCAGGGTTCCACCAAATCCTCATGGACCCAGCTGATGCACATAAGACTGCTTTTTCAACACCTTTTGGTCACTATGAGTTTGTACGCATGACATTTGGCCTTTCAAATGCCCCTGCGATGTTCCAACGTTATATGGACGATACTCTGTACGGCTTGCAAGGAAAAACCTTGTACTCCATTATCGATGATGTCATAATCTTTGCCAACACTTTAGAAGAGCATGAGGAAAAAATGCATTTACGGTTAGAACAACGCAACTTTAAGATTAATTTAAAGAAATATGAATTTCTCAAAAGCGAAGTTTGTTATTTAGGGCACATTATTAGCCAGCATGGACTAAAGCCCGACCCTCGAAAACTAGAGGCAGTTGCAAACATGCCGAGGCCACATACTGTTAAACAGATACGTCAAGTACTTGGATTATTCGGCTACTACAGAAGATTCATTAAAGATTTTGCAAAAATAGCCAAACCAATGACTGCATTACTCCAGAAGGATGTCGAATTTGAGTGGACAGACAAATGCGAACAGGGTTTTATCACTCTGCGCAAGGCTCTGTGTAATCCACCTATATTACAATACCCAGATTTCTCTAAACCCTTCAATATCACCTGTGATGCCAGTGGCATAGCTGTTGGCGGGGTACTCTCACAAGGTGAAATAGGTAAAGACCTACCCATTGCTTATACCTCGCGAGTTTTGAGAGGACCTGAATTGGCCTATGAAGTATATGAAAAGGAGGCTTTGGCTATAGTTCACTACGTAAAAACATTTAGAGACTACATCTACGGTAAAAAGATTAAAATTCTCACCGACCATCAACCTCTAATTTGGTTCAAAACAGCCGATCTTAATACCCGAGTATTGAAATGGCGTTTCAAGCTATCTGAATATGATTATGAAATCATCTATAAACCAGGAAAATTGAATTCCAATGCAGATACTCTATCCCGAAATCCAATTGAACCAATGGGTATCAATGTGATTACCCGTAGGCAAAAGCAATTGGAGAAGGAAGTTGGTCCTGTTAGTAATGATATAAAACAGAACAACCTACCTGTCAAACCCACACCTGAACAGAATCCGTGTATTCCAAAGACACGAGGAAGACCTCGTAAGAATCCTATGGAGTCCACTGCGACCAAGGTTGCTAATAAAATAATGGAAAACAGGTCAGTACGAACTAAGAAAACTTTTAAATCAAAGAAGACTTATGTTCCACCCCTTATTGCTAAGAAACGAGGCCGACCTCGAAAGGATGCGCCCAGATTAGATTTATCTAGTTTACTAAGCCAACTGAGCAAAGTAAATAGTACGTCTGAACCTGTTGCTAATACCATTGTACCAAGATCTACGTCCCATGAACCACAATTGGATATTGAACCACCGCCTACGGACCAGGCCAGTTCGAAACCTCCTGGAACTAAATCAGAAGACCACATAAGCCATCGGTCTCTAACAGAAAGGAGTGAATTAACAATAGAACATTCAGATTTACTTCAGAGATGTAAAATAGTAGAAGTTAAGGATTTAATATATTTTAGGAGAGAACCTATCATCTGTTTCGTCAATTACGAAGGATGACCTTGTGACGAAGTTTCCAGATTATTAATAGAAAAGAATAGATTAGAAGAGAAATTAAACCTAGAAATGGATAGTCTTAATTGTTATAAGAGGAACAATCTAACTATTATATCCCTTTGCATAAAGGAATCCAGCCCCGAATCAATCACTTATATTAAAGATCATATCAAAATAACATTAGCTAAGCTTAAAGATTACGTTTTAGAAAATAAATTACCCATTATTAATATAGCTCATAGTTCACGTATAAATAATCTTGATTGGGCTGAAGTTTTAGCCTTAATCAAATCTACCTTTAAGAATTTAGATGTAAAAATAATAATCTGCAAAGGCACAATTAAGTATGTACCCTTGGAGAAACGTGATGAAATCTTTCATGAATTACATAACTCACCAATAGTAGGACATCGTGGAGTTTCAAAAACTTTCAACCGTATCCGCCAATATTACTATTGGGAGGAACTCAAAGATGATATACAACGACGCATCCAACAATGTATAGAATGTCAACTGAAAAAACTAGTACGACTAAAAACCAAGCAACCAATGGTTATAACCGATACTCCTGATTCTGTATTTGATAAAATCGCCATGGACATCGTTGGACCATTACCCAAGACCAAAAGTGGTTTTGAATATATTTTGACTATGCAAGATCAATTATCCAAATACTGTCTAGCAGTAACCCTAGGGAACACTCTTGCTTCAACTATCGCTGATGCCTTCGTTAAACGATTTATATGTATTTTCGGAGCACCGCGAGTAGTTCTTACCGATCAAGGACAGAACTTCCTCAGTAAACTGATGGGTCGTATCGCTAAAAGATTCAAGATTAAACGCATTCGTACGACAGCCTTTCATCCTCAGTTGAACGGATTACTGGAACGATCTCATCACGCACTGAGCGAATTTTTAAAGATGTATACCGACAAAGATATGGAATGGGATGCTTGGCTAGAAATTGCCATGCTAAATTACAACACCTGTGTTCAAGAAAGCACCAAACATACTCCGTATGAAGTAGTTTTCGGAAGACTAGCACGTTTACCTTCCAGTGACCCCTTGCGGGAAGGCGATCTGTTGCTAACCTATAAAGGATACATTGAGGATTTAGTTACACGATTGAATGGAATTAGACAATTAGTTTACAATAACCTAATAGACTCTAAAAATAAATCTAAGAAATATTATGATAAACATTTAAATCCGCGGAATTTTAAGTTAGGAGATTATGTTTACTTACTTCGAGGTCATAAGCCCACCAAATTACAAAACCCTTATTTTGGACCATACAAAATCACAGAAGTCATTGACAATACTAATGTACGCATTCAAATATCAAAAAAGAAAAACAAAATAGTTAACACAAATCGGTTGAGCACTTCATATATTGGTGAATTTTCACCAGCAACTAAAAAAACCAAATCCTCACAGGAAGCCTCAGAGACCTCCAAATCATGTTGATAACCACGACTACTATTAATTTTATCTGGAAATAGTTACTAAAATACTTTCTGATTACAAAGAACAAATAAAAAAAAACACACAAATACATTTAAGAATGTATCCCACTCTGTTTTTAACCTTACTCGTCTTAGTCCGAACATCGGCGCTCATTGGGTATGAATGCGGCTCACGACAAATGAGTGTCACCACCATATCACTACGGGAGGTTCGTGAATGCAGCATTCGTACACCTCAAATCAACGTCACCCGCCGCTTCATCCAACTGATACAACTAAATGATTTCCACGAAACCCCGGTTATACAATGTAAAATCGAAATACACCGACAGATATATTATTGTGGAATGCATTCCCACTCGTCTGCCGTGTCCTATGGAATGAATGAATATAACATGGATACCTCTCATGAAACTTGTCTAGATTTGCATAACCATGGTTCCTTAGTTTTACCGAGTCAATAATTTGGACTTATTCACTTACGTAAACTCCAAATTCATCTATGTGGAGAAACACATCCGTAAACAAATTAATTACCTTTATCGCGATGTACTAACTCAAAAATGTGAACTTGAACGACAAACCATCAAAATCGCCTTAACAATCGCAACTCAAGCACCAGACGAGTTCGCCTATGACCTAATGAAAGGACCAGGTTATATGGCAGTGACGGCAGGGAAAGTTATCCATGTTGTAAAGTGCATACCTGTGGGAGTTCGACTTCACCAAACATACAACTGTTACTTGGAACTACCAGTAGAACATAATAATCATACTTACAACATGACACCCAGAACACGGATCCTTAAGTCAGCAGGAACCCAGATTCAATGCAACACTATATTACCAGTCTCCTACTTTATTGACACCGAATGGTATAAACTAACACCGAAACCTAGTCAAGTCCAAGGACCAGAAGTACTGAAACCCTTAACTAAACCCACTTGGAAATATACAAATCCATCAGATCTGGCCACTAGTGGAATCTACACAGAACATGACCTGCAACAACTCAGGGAAAGAATTATGTTCCCCGTGGAGACCGGATCACTTATGAATGATCTTGCTCGTGAAATACGAGGACATCCCGTAGCTGACCACGACGGAATAACTTTGTTGAACAAGTTACTCAACGAAGGAGCAGTAGAAAAGATTTTACTTAGCTCTTGGGATCGCCTATGGGCGAAGTTTCTAACCTTCGGGACAATTAGTGCCGGAGTCACTGCTATACTCCTGATCATCCACGCTGTCAAAGTATTAATAGATGTCGCTGTACAAGGATACGCCCTCCATTCAATATATGGATGGTCAATTCATTTATTGGGTACAATTTGGAGTTCAGTAACCCATTTACTGATCCACTTGGGTACCAAAGACAAGAAACCACCAGTCACCGATGAAAAAGAAATTCCAGAAATTATCGTACCATCCAAATCTAACAAAGATGAGGATAACGAAAACCCCAAGAACTCAACATCAGCAGGGTATCCGATTCCTGAAGTTCAACAGGAATTCCTTTTACTTTTACTCAAAATATATATTTTTACTCAAATCAAAATTTTGAAATTTTATGATAACTTGTGCAAAAGAGACACTTCCTTTTAATCATATCATTTTTTAAGAAGAAAAATTATATTACCGCGCCACCAGTGAGGACGGAAGGAAAGAGAGAAAGAACAACCGGAGCAACACCTATTTTTCCAAAAGAAAAATATAAAAGTAAGAATATTTCATTTGTTGTCATCATGTTTCTTGAACCACTGCTTCACGCGACCTTTCTATCTATTCGATTCAGCTAGGTGTCTAGTGCCGGTAGACAATTCCCGCCGCGAGTGATTGAAAAATTCGTGTCGAAAAGTCAGAATTCAGGGAGCTTATCTTCCTGTGTAGTTCTGACCGCATAAAATACCAATAGTCAACTATAATTCTCTTCAGGATCACTCCTGTGTAAGAGAATTTAGTAGACTTTGGTAACTTAAAGAAATATACCGAAACCTAATTCCATTTAAACGAAGTAAAATTTTCCCCCTCCTTAATCATTTATTAATCTACTTCTTTCCTCGCTAAAATAAGAAAACCAACCGCGCCAAAACTTTACCCAGGCTATTCACGGAAACGTTAGGCCTAAAACAAAGTAAGGTAAAACTGTGACTCGAAATAAACCTCGACGTCACAATAGCAAAAAAAGATTTTTTTCAGAAAAATTGATAATTTCGGGTGTTTACATTTCACGTATGATAAATTAATTAGCATGGCGTTAAAGCTGAGAAAAAAATACGTTAATAAAAAAAAAATTTATTACATTAGCAGCTTTGGTTGCCTAGATAATCAAACTGCAACTAAGGTGTACGAATTCTGTTTGTCTCCGCGCGGCTTCCCCCCCCCCCCCCCATCGCGCCATTTGGCCGAAGTAGCGAAATTAAGATTTTCGCTACTTAAGCTTTTTTGCGTAAATTAAGATGTATTTTGCCGTGATTCTCTAACTCAAAAATGGGCCGAGATAAAAAAAATTTTTTATTATAAATGTTGCTAAGTATTAATATTAAGAAAAATTTTTTTTACTGTTTCTTAATTACGTTATAAGCTGTCGATTAAACGCAGTTGGATTCAATTATCGTTCCTGGATCGAATTGGACATCAATTTGAACTTTTCGGCTAAATCATTTTGCCATTTTAAGATATCGAGATCGGGCTTCAATTTTTACGTTGTCTGTACTAAAAGTCATCTTTGAGTGCTAATCCGATAAATAAAGATCATATTTTATAAAAACCATGGCAATGTGAAAATTGAAAACAAAAAATTTTTATTTAATAATTTAGTCGGAAAAACATTAATTTTGCAATAAGGAATATATATATCTTATAGAAAATTCAATGCTGATCAACTTTTGTCCCTACCTTTTTCGCGTAAATTGAGTAAAAAAAAAGTTAATCAAGAAAAACTGGAAAAAATGCAGTTTGGTAACTTATTTTGCAATAATAACAATATTCCCGATCGTGTCCGAAGTTAAGACTTTGGGGCTATTTTCAGTAAGTGGCTACCAACATATTTCAACGATAAAATAAACTCTTGCGCGAACTTTCTGATAAGATGCTTTTGAACTCCCTGACTCCCGGACTATAAGTGAAGATTATCAAACTAGTCTTATAATCTCATGTAGTTACCATTCGATTTTTATCACTCAAATTCTGCTGAAATAAGCCTTTTCTGTAGAATTACATATCTGTTCATAAAGTATTTATTTTGCAAATTTTGAATTATTATGATTTGTTCACGTTCAGCCTCCGAGATCGCCCTTTACCCTCATAACATTTTCGGAAACACTACCCATTTTTTCACCGTAGCTTTTGTTGCCCAATTTTTGCTGCACATACTCTCAGCATCCCGCGTTTCGTCGGGGACATCCGTAGGTAGCCACTACCTACTCATTTCTGCCACTACATTGTAAGCTGTGCTACATTCTCAGAAGGTTGGTGAACACATGTTGGCCTGCCACGCATTGCTACCGTTGGTGTGCATTGATCAGCCCGGACTAGTAGGAGAATACAAAAAAAACCTAAGGAAAGAGAGAAGATGGCACCACTCGTTTATGCTAATTATTAAAATAAACTAATATTTTGAAACTTTTATCCATGCTTGAAGATAAATTTTATTTTTTTAAGTACAATTACGTTTAGGCAATTCGTCTAACTTTAAAAGAACAATAGTTACAGAGGAAACTGTAATTTTAAGTTATCGACACATAGCTTCGAGATTTTTGAAACGTTCTTGATCCTCTTAAGTATACATATAGCCCAAAATTACGTAGATGCTACGTCACCGGATGTACATGTATCTTATAGAAAATTTAATTCTGATCAACTTTTATCTCTACCTATTTTTACAGAAATGCAATAACAATAAAGTTAATCAAGAAAAACTACAAAAAATGCATTTCTGCAACTTATTTTGCAATAATAATAATGTTCCCGACCTGGTCCGAAGTAGAGACTTTATGGCTATTTTCACTAAGTGACTATCAATATATTTCAACAATAAAATAAACTATAGCACGAAATTTTTGACAAAATCCTAGGACTCCCGCACTAATATAGCAATACTTTAGTGTACGTTGTTTTTCCGCAGACGGCGGACGATGTTTTCGTACACAATGTTATTTATTAAATCAACATGAATTTTCTTTAGCTGTGTTTGTATATACATTACTAAATAGTGTTAAATAATAGTATAACATAAATACAGATTTTAAAACAGTGCCAAATATAATCAATACTTTTGTCTTTACACGGTTATGAAAAAAATGATTACGAGAACTCAATCAAATAAGTATTTCGTTTCATATTACATTTAAATATATCATATGCATATAGCATTTTATGAACTTATACTTTGTTTAAATGTTATCTTTTATTTTTTCAGATTTTTATAAGTTATTATTTCGCATGAGAGGTTATATGCTTGGAGCGGATACTGAAAACAAAGAAGTTCCTGTGTGTGTGTCTGTAATATTTTCTTTCGGCCTCATTGTTTGTGTTTATCAACAAACTAGAAAAATAACTGACATCTATTAAGTTTAGACCAGCAATTGGAATAGAACAGACGTAAGTTTTTTATTTTCATGTTACATGATTTCTTATTGTAATATAATTAGAGTCATTAAGTAATATATTGCAAAACAAAAAGATTCCTGTAAGTTTGTATGTACAGTTTATGTGTGCAGACGAGCGGACAATCATGTATTTACATTTTAATTTTAATTTTTTTATATACAATACATATGTAGTGTTAAAGAAGTATCATATATATATATATATGATGATAAATAAATAACTAGTGAAGTGATTTTATTTCCAAAAATATATGTTAAGACATCTCACAAACATGACTAATAGGCTATAAATAGATAAGTATTTAGTTTTACATTTTTATAAATCGTACATAATGTAATGAAAGATTTTGTGAACTGATTCTCTGTTAAAATGTTTTCTTTTATTTTTCAGGTTTTATTGGAAGGCAAACATTTATCAGGTTATACAAGGAAGGAATTTTCTTGTGATATGATAAGCTAGTGAAAGTGTTGTATTTGCATCGTTTAAGTATCGAAGAAAGTTTTTACAGAATTTGCAGTTGATGTTTTCCTATTTCTATTGGGAGGTTACGCAACTGTCACGTTATAAAGGGAAGGAATTCCTGTTTTGTTTTGTATAAGGTAATGAGAACTAGTAAGTTGTCAAGTCAGTTACTCTGAGGGATAGTATATGAATTTTCAAGTTGATATGGCCCAGTATTAATTTAATTTTTTAATTTTGAAATTTCTTATCTGTGATTATCTCAATACTACTCATCTGTACCATCTTAAAAGTTCTTATACTATCCCTCTAAGCTGTGGGCTTAACAACTACTTGTATGGTCTTTTTGCTTTTTAGAAAGCAGAACATGCATTTCCCTTGAGAAAAGAGACGCTCAACCCATATTCTGGAAACGGACCGTATTTTGGGCACTCTGAAAATTGAAAATAACCAAGTTTTCATTAAACATACCAATCAGAGGGATATCATGAGAAATTTGAAGTTTACCATATAGACTAATTTCAAAATGATTATCATATAAGGCATTCAAAATTGAACAGCTAAAAATTGGTCTAGACGATTAATATTAAATTTCATATACTATCCCTCTGATTGATTTGCTTAATTAAAAAATAGTTATTTTTAATTTTCAAAATGCCCAGAGTACAGGCAGTTTCCAGACCGTGGGTTGAGCATCTCTTTTCCCAATGGAAATGTATGTTTTGCTTTCTAAAAGGTAAAACGATAATACAAGTTTTGAAGCCCACTGCTTAGAGGGATAGTATAAGAATTTTGAAGATGGTATAGTTGAGCAGTATTCAGATAATCAAAGATTAGAAATTTCAAAATTCAAAAATTCAAAATTGCTCAGCCGTATCAACTTGAAAATTCTTATATTATCTCTCTGAGTGACTGGCTTGACAACTTAAATTATCTATATACATTGAAGAGATCATAACAGAATGGAATTTTTTACCATTCCTGGTTAGGTTACTGTAGTGCATATATTGCTGTTCATAAATAAATTCTACGTTAGCAGCTGAATGGCTTTAAATACATCTTATCTTAAAAGCTATAAATTTAGAATATATTTAATAAACTATAACTTGTTTGTGAAATGTATTGCATTCCTTTAAAAAGTAGTGAAATCTCTCACCCCCCCCCCCCCAAAAGTATTTGTTCTACCATCCAAATTAAAGGTTTTCAAACTTTCCATAGCCCTTCTAACCCCTGACAAGACTTTATATGTTTTGTAACGTGGAATTTTCCCGCCTGCGCGGGAATTCCAGTTATTTGCAAAGTATTTCTAAAATACGCGGCTTTCTTTTTTCCCTCTGGTTCGTTGTATTCCTGCAATGGTGAAAAGCGGGAAGTGTGGTGGCAATTAGGTTGAAAATTGTTAAACAGAAATATACATAGGATAATAAATTACGGATATATTCTATTCTTGTTGTTGAAATAAAGCATGGGCCCGCGGTCATATTACTATCTCCAAGCGACTTGATGATGCTACAAAAATGGGGCCGTGAAATTTCCTCTACGTTGATTCTAATGAATATTTATAAAACACAGGCAAGACACCATCCGGAATCTGGAAACGCGAAATTTCCTCCATGCCACGACGGCCTCAATCCTCTATCACGCTTAACCGCCGCCAAGAAATAAACATCCTCCAAAAATATTTATAATGAAAAGTTACCAATTTCCTCTATGTACTGCTCAATTAGAATTCATCTACAAATTTTCCTCCACTAAGCCGAGCTCGCTTGACCAGGATACCTCCAACGATAATGTGTCCTTTCACGAACTCCTCCAAGAAATCTTCAAGGGCAACCAAGATGGCTTCCAACAGGGGGGAAAGAAAAACTACTATCTGCTGAGAATTTACTAACTTCAACCACTGCCAGTGACGGAATGGCCGAGGCCGACGCTCCGATCTAGGTAGGATGCCACGTTTTCCCACTCGACCTTCTTCTTCACGGAAGCTCAAGCCCGGCCTCCATAATTTATAATTCATAATTACATAATTACATAATTACATAATTGGTCCTCTTTCCTAAAAAAATCCCCTATTTGTTTGCAAGAACTACCACCGATCTATTCCTGTATCGGTGAGTTTCCTCCAACGCCCTCTTTTCCAAATCCTAATTTATTCATTGGCTGAAAAAACAATTATCGCCCTCTATATCCTTGACTAATCTCGTAATTCGCGCTCCCTTTACTGATAAAAATCAATCAATCAATATCGATCTCCATCCGGTGGCTCCCCATATAGATAACGAAATTGGACGCGCGAGATTCAAATTCCATGGACCAATCCATTTGCTTCACTGCATACAGACCCTAAGATGCCAACTGAAATCTTCGAATTGATATCCGCCATGTTTCCACTATGCTGAAAAGAAACCTCTACCGCCATGTAATGTACTGTACAGTTCCCCTGTACAGTACTCCGCGTCTATCTCGCTTCCTCCATCACACATCTCTCGCCCGATAGCAGGCGCCCTCTCACTCTCACTCGATCACGGTCGATAACCGAGAGCGCTCTCTCTCTCCCCTCTATTATCGCCCGCGCCACATACTCTCTCTCACTCTCGCCGCTATCACGCGCGCCACAAATTCTCTCTCCCTCTCCCTCTCACACACACACACGCAGCCTCGTGCATGTAACCGCGCGTGCGCTGCTGACTAACTTCCTGCCGTGCCCCCTCCCGAGCGCCAGCGCGCCGCGCAGGTGGGACTCGGGAGCTCACATCCTGCGCTCCGTACGCGGCCGGTCAGAGGCAACTCCTGCGAGCGCCACCGAGCGCTGGCTCCGCTCCAGGAGCTGTCAACTCGCCGAGAGTGAGTCAGCTGGCCGTGTAATAATGTTTACGACGCAGCAATAATTATTGCTACGTCGAAGTTTATACATATCAACTTGGAATATCTATATCTCTCATCAATAAAATATATGTATGTACGTAAACCGTTTCGTATTAAGGGTCCATTTTACAGACAACCATTCTTTTAGTGTCAGTTCACTACTTTTGATTTTACGAAAATTCTAATTTTAGTTTTTAGAAAAGAAAGTTGTGATATCAATAAATAAAATTATTTATTAATAGTATAAAAAAGATCTTTCTCCTACTTAAAATGTAGGTATTAAACATATTTTCAACTATTTTAAAAAAATGATATATCTATACTTACATTGTAAACAATTACATGTATGAATCACTAATTTTCAGCACTTTTTTCCCTTTGCCGCAGGATATCTCAGCATCCAGATGATGAATTGACATCAGACAGGATGGAAAATCTTCTGAATATGTTTCTTCACTGCTTGAGCGGAAGACTTTTCTACAAAATATAAATTTTAAATATTTAGTAACTCATAAGATGATTATATCAGTAATTATAGTGAATATTACATATATTTACATACGCAACATTGACTTTTACCTTGTATGAGTCAATTCTGCTCCATTCAAGCAGTGAAGAAACATATTCAGAAGATTTTCCATCCTGTCTGGTGTCAATTCATCATCTGGATGCTGAGATATCCTGCAGCGAAGGCCCTAAAATCATAAAAATGTCAAGACTGAGAAAAATGCATTTAAAGTTTATCGAAATACTTATGTATATTTAACTGGTAGAACTTACATGAACTACTTGGCATATTTTTCTTATATTTTGGCATAAGATACCTATACATTAAGCCATTTATGAAGACTCGGGTGCTGTACATGTAGATATGCCAATATCGAATGCTGAAATTGAAATGTAAGTTTTTAATACGCATTCACAGTCAGCATGTTTTAGATGAATATAAATTTTGTCATTGCTTACCCATTACTTTATATGATCATTAGTAATTACAGTAGACTTTGAGACCATCTAACACATAGGCATCTTCTCGTGCACATGATATTTATAGCCCATATACCTGAAACAATGAATCCACTCACAAAGAACAGATTCTTCACAAATAATATGTTGTTTATAGTACAAAACACTTATCTAAAGTTGAACACTAGTGAGACTCAGAAGTTATCACAATAGCACAACATCCAGCTTGCACTAACCTACAGACAGCAGATGAAACAGCTGATGTCTGAATGCAAACTCGACTAGGTCGGTAAAACAGTGATTTCCTGTTCCGTATGCTGTAAGGTGTCATGTTTTTAGGCGGTAATTTAAATTTGCACATATTTTTTTACCCCTTTATAAGTTTCATTAAAAATTACAAGACTAAATTTAAATTCTAAATTTAGTTTATTTTCAACATTCAAAATAAAAAAATTTACGATTTCATAAAAATTAGCTATTACAGTACATAATGATTTAGTAAATAATTTGTGCTTTTTTTTAAATAAAATTACGTTTTCAAAAGGAATTTGTGAACACATTGAATTTGATTTTTTTAAATTTTAACTCAGGCATAACCCCTTAAATAACATGATACACAAGGGTTGTGGATTTATATATACTATGCGTTAATTAACAAAAATCTAAAAATGTATCCATAAATGAATATTTTAGGCATTTGTATTGATTTTATAGGAATTTACGCCGCCATTTTCAAATAGCAAGACCGGACAGCAAATTTTCGATTGCTCATACCAAAATCTCAAATCTGTGAAGTTTCGCTTTAAAAAGTTGATTTTCTTAGTCGCTATATGATAAAGAAGTTTTATAATTATACTACCATTTTCAACCAGTTAAGAACAAACAAATTCATTTTTTAATTTTAGGATCAATCTATGTTACAGGAAATTCAATCCTAAACAACCTTTATATTAGCCATTTGGTCGTAAAATCAATAATAACAAAGTAGTTTCGATGAAAATAAAAGAAAATGCGTTTTCTGTACTAAAGTTGCAAAAAAAAATAATGTTCCGGACAAGCTTCATTCTAGATTTTTTTATCCCATAATCAGGACATCGTCAACTATACTCACCGACTAAAGGTTATGTCTTTCCGGATTCAAAATTGACATTCTTCATCGTTAATTTGTTTAAAACACGGAAATTTTTTTTAATTTTTATACTGCAATATTTGATACAAACGGTACTTTTTTTAATCGGACTTATGACCAAACATATCTTTATAGTTCATGCAATGTGAAAAATATATTTTCAATTATGTAAAAAACCATGAATTTTCATATAAATTTTATTAATATTGGATCAGTAAGAGCCGAGACAATTTTTTTTTCAATAAATGATTACGCCGAAACTACTTGATATTTTTAAATTAAATTCGTCACAGTGCTTATTGAGATAATAGTCTAAATGACGATACTTCTGTTGACAGCTATCGATGGTCTGGTTTACCTAAAACGACCGATAAATAAAGCCAAATTAGTGCGCGCGGCCACGCAGTTACTCCGACCGGGTGGAACTGTGGTGGGGTAGCTCCGCTGCCGCGCCAGACTCATTTCATATGCCGTAATTGTTAATTAATTATCTTGGCAAGCAAAGCTGCTAATGAAATATTTTTTTTTTATTTAATGTGTTTTTTCTTAGGTTTAATGTCATGGTAGTTAAATTGGAATAGGTGCAATGCAAACAATTAAAATTGACATTTTCTTATAAAAATTGGTTTTCTCAACTGCATACACAACCTTCATATGGATATATTACAGTGCTAAATTTTGTTGTGATTATATACGAGTGCACATGCATATCCATGTGTGTATATGTTCATAAAAATACATAAAATAATTTAAAAACATAGAATAATGTAAAAACATGCTTGAAGCGTGTTATATAATTGGAAATGCAAAATATATATATTAAGATTATAATGTACGGATCTGAAAATACTACATTCATATCAGATTCACAATACACCGATTAATAACTTAAAATAAATAGATATTATCTAGGCCTTTTTAGGTCAGTATAACTTTAAATCTGTAAGCAGAAATTGTTCTTGCTGCGAGTCTTGTAGTAGGTATGCACACGTATATTATTATAAAAATATTTAGCAAAGCAATATATGCATTGTG
Organism: Philotrypesis tridentata; assembly: GCA_018906965.1. Classification (NCBI taxonomy): domain Eukaryota; kingdom Metazoa; phylum Arthropoda; class Insecta; order Hymenoptera; family Pteromalidae; genus Philotrypesis; species Philotrypesis tridentata. The sequence goes on from JACCIB010001374.1 coordinate 31,359, forward strand.
ACGTTGTAGATTTTATCGCGTGGGAAACGATCTCCACAACGTAAATACATCCTGTTATCGGGCTGTCTAGCTACGAACCGTATTCAATGATGTTGGATTGTTGGACGCCCGGTTCGTTATCGTCTTTGCCGGCTGCTCAGCGACAGTTACGGCTAATCTCGAATCAGCTCGCGAATCGCGAAAAGAGGAGTAAGGAATAACATACGCGAAATAATATTTAAAAACGACTGGCATTTATTGAAAGATTCAACACTTAGGGAACACGCGAGTCGAGTCTCCCGTCGTCTGTCGACTGGCCGTATCGTTGCAAGCGCGCACTCACAAAAATAATGCAACTGACTACCTGGCTGATACTCGCTCTGCTCTTCCTCTCGTTCTGCGTTGTCTCGTTTCCTGTGAAAACGCACGGCGCAAACTTTCGCGACTTTATTGCTCCCGACACTACAAAATATTTGCGGAGAGGAAATATCATTCTTGCGAAAGGAATACAGGCTGCTTCTCGGTCTCTCGTTGTCCATGGGATGTCGCTACTTGTTGCGCCCGGCATCTTCGCAGTCGCGGCGTCTCTCGCTATCTCGCTCGCCTGCATGACATTTCCTCTAGATCGCTCATTTACACCAATCAGACATTAACACGATTTTGCATGCTATATCGCATGCTTGCTCTCTTGCGTACTCTTATCAATTAATTCGCTCTCGCGCGATAGTTGAACTGACTCGTCTACGCTGTCTGGCTGTTGCTCGCGTATATTCTATGTCTGGCTGCGATTATACATTTTCTACATTTTCTCTTGTTTTTACATTCCGCCATTTCGTTTCGCATTATGTGGACGGAGCTGCAGCCCTCTACCTATTACCAACAGCTCTCGACGCTCATCGCGTGCCTACACTCTTACGTTCTCATTCGCTCTCTCTCTCTCTCTCTCTCTCTCTCTCTCTCTCTCTCTCTCTCTCTCTCTCTCTCTCTCTCTTGGCGCTGTGCCAAATTTCAACTAAAAATATCAAGTAGTTTTGGCGTAATAGCCAATTGAAAAAAAAATCATCTCGGCTTCTACTGATCCGATCTTAATACAATTTATACGAAAATTCATATTTTTTTACAAGCCGCAGTCCTCCATTACTTGCCAATAATGTTCTTGGGCTCAGCAATGTGCCTCCGCTCCCTCATAATCACTTTTATCGTCTCGTTTTCTTTTTTTTTTTGCACACCTGTGCTCGCCGCTTACTCGCAGCGGCGATCGCATGCATGTGTTCACGTCGTGCTCTTCATCGCCTGGCAATATTGGAGTTCTCTCTCTGTCTCTCTCTCTCGCTGGCTCGCGCTATGCGCGGCTCTCGCTTCGTGGTGATGCGCAGCGCTACTTCTAGGTGGCGGACGGCTGGTGGTGCCGCGTTACGCTTTTGCCTGTCTACACGCTCACGCTGGCTGTCTGCTGCTGTACACGACTGACTTCGGGTTCTTCTTTACTCTGTAAAACACCACCAACTACAGGACTCGTGAGTCTTGTGTCGGATCGGGTGGTGTCCAGACCAGCATGTAGTTGACAGAATTCCCGTCACAAAACTTTTTCGAAAATTAATAGACAAATAATTCGCGCTTAAAATTAATTTTCAAAATTCAGGTTTTGTGTCACACGTAAGTAGGAAAAATCTCCAACTTCTAATAGGATCTAAGTTGTCACTGAATTAGTCTGCGCATAAAATTTGAGTTTATTCTATCGATTCGTTCCAGAGTTATGGTCTAGACAAATTTTGCGCACGTAAATGCATACATACATTTTTTAAAAACATATTTTTCTCACTGAGAAACACGTAAACCGTGGAAATTCATTGGAATTTTCAATTTCAAAATTTACACTGTTACAAAGCTTTCTCTTTGAGAAAGCAAAACTTAGTTTTAATAAAATCCGATAGGCAGAAGCTCCGTTTTAGCGGTGTATATACTTTTACACATACTAATGATACGTAACTAATGGTATGATAGAAAAATGCTTAGATATAATAAATGTAATAATAATATTAAATATAATGTAATGTATATGTATTATGTAATGTAATAATAATATGTAATGGTACCATGGAGAATGTAAACAAATATGACATTGATCTCCATGACCTCTCGCCTCATGTCACTTTAGTCAAGAACATATTTATTCACACTCTCCATGGTACCAAAACTACTTGGGCGAGACCCCTCTCCCCCTATTTTTCGCCATAATGCAGCGAGATACTTTGAAGAGACCCCGCTCTCCAAAGTGTCCTCCGAACGAGAAGATACTTTGGTAAGATCCTTCTTTTTCTCTATAGTGTACGTAATATATAAAAGTTCTAGAGTGAACGTGGAGGATGTTTAGGTGAGGTAGAAGGAGTCAGTATTTGGGTAAATGAGAAGAGAAAATATGGTGATAAATAATATTTATTCAATGAATACTTATAAATCTAGATACAAATTATGAGTTAGATAATATAGTACTATTTAAATATACGACTAAATTATACATATGCAAATTAACATTTCGTAAATAATTAAGTAAATATCCTCGAAACTTAAAACTATATTGGCTTCTTTTAATATTTTGTTTATTTGATCGACAAGTGTGCCGTCAAAGTCACGCATGGCATATTCTATATTATATGCCGTGAAATAAGTGTATTGAGAATTTTGGCTATTTTGTAGCTTTTCCTTACAATAACTTCCCACCTCGCTTACAACAATCGCAATGGCATCTTTCACACTTAACAAATATTTAATTCTTTTATCGATAATTTTGGATAGAGCCTTTAGCCGATCAAAAGTGACTCTCTTAAATACCAGTGATGGCTTACGTGATCTTTTCGCCCTGAGTCTCTCAGATCCGTGTGTCTCCACCGCAGTCTCTTCAATCAATTCGAAGGCTCAATCGGAATAGCTGATCATGAATCTTATTATAAATCCGACGATGATGATTTTTTGATCAAGCATATCTTCGTCACTGTATGCATGAAAGAATCGGTCGATCCCGTCAAATTGCTGCTGGAACACTATCCATGTGGCCAGCGAGAAGGAGAATCCTTGATTGAAGTCTTAATTGCTGAGGCGAACAACTGTATTAAAGTTGCCCGAACCGACTGCCGTATTTTCTAGGCCCACGTGAACAAGTTTGCCGTAGGAATTATTCAGCCCATAAACCATGGGTAGAATTTGATGGCAGCGATACTTGCTCTTCTGACTCTCCTCCACCACCACCACCGCCTGACTCAGACTCTCCAATCGTCTCTTCTGACCAGACATTTTTTCTCGAACTTTCACACGTTGCGGTTAAGAGAGAACTGTATGCCGTCCGCTGGACGCTCTGCGACTTATATTCGAAAACCGGGTAGGTTCGATGGGGTTAGAACCAATGAGAACAAAGATCGCAGATAGTGGGGAGCCAATAGAATCTCGGTCACCAGAATGGGGACCCAATAGAATTTGCAGACGAATCATTTCTTAAAAACCACGTAATCAAATATATCCAGTAAAATTCACGCTTCACATTACATTTTTAATATTACATTACAGCTTATCGACAAATTTTTCAACAACCTCATCATTTTTGCTAAGATCTGTTGAGAAATTCTTGAGACATCGTCGAATACCCAAACCATTAAACATATAGTACAGAAACATCATACAATATTTTCCACAAGTATTGGATAAAGTGCTTTGCAGCTGAATATTACACCACCTTATCCGCTTGCAATTTCGCTTGATTCGACTCACGTGATCTGGAACTTGTGGCGCCACTCCAAAGCTATCGAAATACCAGCCAACGCCATTTTGTGTGACGTATATTGCCACCCAGTGTCTACCACGTCTCTGATGATCTTCGGTGTTAAACACAAAGCCACAGGGTTTTACCCACATTACTGGAATTTGATCGGCCGGATAAACTCCTACCGCATGTGAGGTCATTTTTCGAAGCTGCTGGAGAATATCCAAAGAGTTCATTATTGGAGAGCTCGTAGGGTGGGGTGAAGGGTCGTTCTGAAGATTTGATTATATCGGGACCACCGACTCCCGCAGTCAGCCATCACTTCAATTTATAGGCGTTGTTGAGCGCACAGCTATAGCGGAGAGAGCAGTGCTTAATGGCGTGTTGCATACCGTACTTCGCAGTACGGTAATCTGTGAAAAGGTGGACACTCCCCCTTCTCCTCCAAATCAATAATTTCCCGCGTAGTAAGCTTATTCAACAGCTTTGCTTTTTCAGCTCCTCGCACGTATATTTTTCGCACACTTCTGCAAACTTCGTGCAAATTTTTGTACAATTTCTTCAGTGTTACGTCACCCTCGTAACAATCTAGACCGTGATGATGCAGTGTCAGTCAGTTATTTTGTCTTAAATATCTTTTTTCAGAAATACTATTTTACAAATCGGCGCGGTGATCCAATGGGCGGTAATCTCCTGATTCACAGCCATAATACCCACTTCTTTGGGCACTATACGACCCTTGTTGTCCTTGAAAAACTGCAGATCGACCACTATGTCCATGATTTACTTTGCGGGTGTCCGTTCAGTTTAAGAAGCACCGATCGACTGACTGCTCTCTTTCTACGCGAGTGGTGCTTTTATACGCATCTCCTGCAGAAACGCCAACTATCTGATCCACTGTAATCTACCAAAACTTGTCGAGACGAGTCAATCTCCACGAGATTGTCATACTCAGCATAAATTATGCAATTCACCACGACATCTAATGCGTCATCAAATCTCACGTCGATTCTCACGCTACCTCTTCGAATCAAATTCCAATGACTGTCGCAGTTAGCCGACAAGTCCGGTGTCAAATCAAAGGAAAACAGACAGTAGCCATTCGGGTATGCATCGCGTGATATTGAATTACCCATATTCGCAAAATGCATACCAGTACCCGAGAAGAGTGTGTGATACGCATCCACATATGTATTTGTGGTTTTTGAAGTCAGGCTGTAGCGGTTTCGAGGGCACTTGCACACAGTCCACGTATAAGCACAAAAAATTTTTGTTATAGTTTTTGAAATTAAATGGATTCAGTCCTGCATCACCATTGTACGCCTGATTTTCAATAAAACCAATGATGATTCTTTTTGCTAATTGACCTAGTATTATGTTATCGATTGATTGACCATGTACGCCACTGTTCAGAATCACGTTTTTTACCTCCACGCGTGTTATCGGATACTTGCTGTCGTTTTAGAGAGTTTATTCTCATGACACATCGCTATACTCGGGTTAATCTTGACACGTCGTCAAAGAGTGTTGCCTCCGTTATACGTGTAATGTACATGTCACTTTCCGCCATTACACAGAAACTATCACGAGAGCGAATAAGACGTACACGTAACTCCACACCACTGAGCAATAATCTGTCCATATTGAAGACATCTACGTGTAGGTGACCAAGCAAATCGATTTTCTCATTTTCATGACTCTTTGACGCTTAATGAATCCGTCATTAGTTGCACCAATGTCGTCCATATGGCCTGTTGTGTCATTGTACCACAAGACGCTCTTCAAATGCGAGTTTTTTGCCGCTGGACCGTAATTCAGCAGTGTCTCGATATACAATCTGTAGGCGTAAGCATTATTTGGCGGTGATACAGGCTTCTGATTGAATAGTACGTCCACTTGGTTGAAGAGTGTATGCATGAAATAATTTGCGGGTCCGACGGTAGGTGGCGCGGTCTCATCTTTATCCGATGCAGTAGTCCGTATTATACTCACACGCAGACTCAGCATTGTGTGTGCTAAATCAATGTATTCCGTATTCCCCGGAATCGTAAATTCTATTAGTGCTTGATCAGCAAGTGACGAGATTGGTTTATACTGCACCCAATGAGAGTTCTCAATGGCTGTTTGTATTGGCGGCAACTCAAATAGCGACAGCTCCGACTTTAACGAGTCACAAGAGTCGGTGTGCAGAAAAGCCATGGCTCAGAGAAAAATTAACCTTCAAAAATATCTGGCTCTTTAGACTTCTTCTTCGTCTTCGTCTTCATAGTTTTACTCTTCTTGGTAGCAGTAGTAGTAGTGCTTCGCTCAGCTCCACGGCCGGTCTTTGACTGCGATTTGTCGCGCTGTAGACGCATTTTTATAGCCAGAACCCCTCT
>JACCIB010001375.1:0-37440 GCA_018906965.1 Philotrypesis tridentata
AAGGGTAAATTGAAGGGAATTGTTGTAACTATTAAAAATAGATAACACCACTTCAATCTTCTCCCTATCCACGATCAAAAGACAATCATCCACGTATCTACGGAAAAATCGTACGTTAGACTCGCAATGCCGAGACAATGTTTTTCTAGATCTCAAGACCCCATATTTGCAAAAAAACAGGGCTCGAAACAGAATCCCATCGGGGCGCCACGACAACTGGCTTATAAAATTTGCCGCTCGAAAACAAGATACGTGCAATCAAGAAGAGTCTTTATACCATCAATAATTCACTACTTCGACATACATTCATAAACGAGAGCCATTTCCATCGTCTTCTCAATCGCCAGTATAATTTGCTTCTTTTGGCAACTTGAAAATAGCGAGGACTACATCGAAGGACACGAAACAGTGTTGAGCAGAACTATTCCATATTAACTAAATCATTTTTCATTTGAGTGCTATTTGTTATATATGAAGCCGGTAGAGGAAAATGTTTGTTAACAAGAGACGGATATGCACTTATCCAGGAAATAAGTAGGGCTGTTAATCGCAGAAAACTATAATTCGTACGGGGTTATCCGGTTATGGATTTGTATAAGGCCATACGCTTTCGGTAGCGATGTGTGTTCGATGCCCTTAGAGGAAAGACCTCCAAACGCTTCGTCACAATCCAAAACACCACGTGCAATCCAAAGGTCAACAAGCTTTTTTATCCGCTTCTTTATCCCCGCGGCGGGGTTAACTTTAACCTTTCTATAAAACCTCTCATCGCTGAGGGCATCACTGACCTTGAAATGTACTCATCTCGGTGTATCACTACCGTGGCGTTACCTTTGTCTGCTTTGGTAAAAAATAAATCTGGATTGTTTTTTAGAAATTGTTTTGTGCGCTTAATATTGTAAGACATAATACGTTCATGGTAAGGCACATGCGTCTTGTTTTTTATCTGTGAATTAAGTATAGAAATCACACTATCGCGTAGTCCTCCGTCTGTGCCCCGATTAAATATGTAAACATTCTCCAAGCTTTTCAAAATCTCAATAGCTTGCTTAAATTGAAATTCTATGTTAAAATTGAATTTATCTCCCATTGACATAACGTTATTAACAAACTCCGGAAGTTGTGAATCAGTAAGATTCACAAGCCATTTTTTTCTTATATCTGAAATTTCACCATGGCTAAAATTATAACCTGTAATATTATTCTCCTTCGAACTGTAAGCATTCGAAGAGTTGCCATGCGGGCGTACCGGAAGGTCATGTCCATCAAAGCGAGAGTATACTGCGGAAAGATCAGATATTTTTTTCCCGTATTTATAATTCAATTTGGTTCTGTATGTTAATAAAGAGTTTTCGGAAAACTCCAATATCAATCTAGAAAAGTGTTCTGAAGTCAGTCTTTCAATGTTACCGATAGTGTACATAGTTTTTTTATTCAAGAATTTAATATGAGTGTTGCAATCTATAATTTCAAGTTTCAAAACTTTCTTTTGTGAATTTATTACAAGATTTCGGTATTTTCTAGCCGCAAATTTACTATGAAAAAATCTACGCACGCTTATCCTAGATATATGTTTTGGCACCAAGTCTTTTTCCCGACACTCTAGTAAAAACTTTAACTGGCACGTGCATTTTAGAGTATCGTGTTGTGCCTTTAAAAATCTGCTGACTAAACACCTAACCTCAGTAGAATAATTATCGGAAATAAATTTAAACAAAACTCTAACATTGACAAAATCCGGAAATTTCAAAAGACTATTATTGATGTTGTCATTAGAACCACTACCGGGAAGGACACGATCGTTAATGTTGTTATCGAGACTCAGCTGACATAGTCGATGCCGTGTAACCTCCGAAGTCGTTGACTCTCCCCCGTGCTTGTTTGTTTCATCGGTCGATGCTCCTGATGGTGAAGGTGGAATCGGCGGAGCACAAGTAGAAACCGTTTGCCTTAACCTTGTTTTCGATCGTGTTATTGGGGGCCATATTCGTGACGCAAATGCCCAACAATTATAAATAATGACGTTATCGCTCGATGGTGGAAGTTTTGAGGAATGGAAAAACTGTGCGTCTCTTCGAGCCAAGTATCTTTATTACTGCCAAACGTTTCGGGATGTATTCATCCCCTCATCAGTGGCTAAATTAATGAGTACAAAAATTGAATTTATAACAAATTTACAGAATAACAGAAAATTTAAATTTTACAGAATTACTATAATAATATTACAAATATAATAATAATATACAAGGAATTTAATTTAAATTTTACCAGAATTTAGTAATTTGCACACCTTTATATTTGTGTATGAATATCTGTTTGAGTGGATGTATTGTGATGATTAAAAGGGCGATTTTTGTCGCGAGATGTTAGTTGACCTCCGGCCTCGGCCGGTGCCGCTTTACCACCTAGTGGCACCGGCATGATTAGCTTGTAAGAAGCATCGAGTCATAGTTTCCGTAAGTCTTTTAGATTATTAATTCTTGTAATTATTGTATAAATTCTTTAGCTTATTTATAATATTGTTTCATTAGATCCGTTTGCCATTCTTTTACTGTTCGTCGATCAGGAAGACGGCGTTCGTTTCTAAATTCTGGTAAAATTTAAATTAAATTCCTTGTATATTATTATTATATTTGTAATATTATTATAGTAATTCTGTAAAATTTAAATTTTCTGTTATTCTGTAAATTTGTTATAAATTCAATTTTTGTACTCATTAATTTAGCCACTGATGAGGGGATGAATACATCCCGAAACGTTTGGCAGTAATAAAGATACTTGGCTCGAAGAGACGCACAGTTTTTCCATTCCTCAAAACTTCCACCATCGAGCGATAACGTCATTATTTATAATTGTTGGGCATTTGCGTCACGAATATGGCCCCAATAACACGATCGAAAACAAGGTTAAGGCAAACGGTTTCTACTTGTGCTCCGCCGATTCCACCTTCACCATCAGGAGCATCGACCGATGAAACAAACAAGCACGGGGGAGAGTCAACGACTTCGGAGGTTACACGGCATCGACTATGTCAGCTGAGTCTCGATAACAACATTAACGATCGTGTCCTTCCCGGTAGTGGTTCTAATGACAACATCAATAATAGTCTTTTGAAATTTCCGGATTTTGTCAATGTTAGAGTTTTGTTTAAATTTATTTCCGATAATTATTCTACTGAGGTTAGGTGTTTAGTCAGCAGATTTTTAAAGGCACAACACGATACTCTAAAATGCACGTGCCAGTTAAAGTTTTTACTAGAGTGTCGGGAAAAAGACTTGGTGCCAAAACATATATCTAGGATAAGCGTGCGTAGATTTTTTCATAGTAAATTTGCGGCTAGAAAATACCGAAATCTTGTAATAAATTCACAAAAGAAAGTTTTGAAACTTGAAATTATAGATTGCAACACTCATATTAAATTCTTGAATAAAAAAACTATGTACACTATCGGTAACATTGAAAGACTGACTTCAGAACACTTTTCTAGATTGATATTGGAGTTTTCCGAAAACTCTTTATTAACATACAGAACCAAATTGAATTATAAATACGGGAAAAAAATATCTGATCTTTCCGCAGTATACTCTCGCTTTGATGGACATGACCTTCCGGTACGCCCGCATGGCAACTCTTCGAATGCTTACAGTTCGAAGGAGAATAATATTACAGGTTATAATTTTAGCCATGGTGAAATTTCAGATATAAGAAAAAAATGGCTTGTGAATCTTACTGATTCACAACTTCCGGAGTTTGTTAATAACGTTATGTCAATGGGAGATAAATTCAATTTTAACATAGAATTTCAATTTAAGCAAGCTATTGAGATTTTGAAAAGCTTGGAGAATGTTTACATATTTAATCGGGGCACAGACGGAGGACTACGCGATAGTGTGATTTCTATACTTAATTCACAGATAAAAAACAAGACGCATGTGCCTTACCATGAACGTATTATGTCTTACAATATTAAGCGCACAAAACAATTTCTAAAAAACAATCCAGATTTATTTTTTACCAAAGCAGACAAAGGTAACGCCACGGTAGTGATACACCGAGATGAGTACATTTCAAAGGTCAGTGATGCCCTCAGCGATGAGAGGTTTTATAGAAAGGTTAAAGTTAACCCCGCCGCGGGGATAAAGAAGCGGATAAAAAAGCTTGTTGACCTTTGGATTGCACGTGGTGTTTTGGATTGTGACGAAGCGTTTGGAGGTCTTTCCTCTAAGGGCATCGAACACACATCGCTACCGAAAGCGTATGGCCTTATAAAAATCCATAAACCGGATAACCCCGTACGAATTATAGTTTCTGCGATTAACAGCCCTACTTATTTCCTGGATAAGTGCATATCCGTCTTGTTAACAAAACATTTTCCTCTACCGGCTTCATATATAAAAAATAGCACTCAAATTAAAAATGATTTAGTTAATATGAATATTTCTGATCAACACTGTTTCGTGTCCTTCGATGTAGTCTCGCTATTTTCAAGTTTGCCAAAAGAAGCAATTATACTGTCGATTGAGAAGAGATGGAAATGGCTCTCGTTTATGAAATGTATGTCGAAGAGTGAATTTATTGATGGTATAAAGACTCTTCTTGATTGCACGTATCTTGTTTTCGACGGCAAATTTTATAAGCAGGTGTCGGGCGCCCCGATGGGATTCTGTTCGAGCCCTGTTTTTGCAAATATGGTTCTTGAAGATCTAGAAAAACATTGTCTCGGCATTGCGAAGTCTAACGTACGATTTTTCCGTAGATACGTGGATGATTGTCTTTTGATCGTGGATAGGGAGAAGATTGAATTGGTGTTATCTATTTTTAATAGTTATAACAATTCCCTTCAATTTACTTCTGAAATTGAAGTCAATAATAGTATTAATTTTCTTGATATTTCCATTTTTCATGATTGTTATGGAAATATTTTTACAAATTGGTTTCAAAAAGACACAGCCTCTTCTAGATACGTCAATTTTTTCTCCCACCACCCAAAAAATCAAAAGATTGCAATAATATTTAACCTATTTGATAGGGCAATATTGTTATCGGATCCGCGTTTCCACCGTGAGAATATCGTGAAAGCGAAAAAAATCCTCATAGCTAACGATTACCCGATAAACTTTATAGAAAAATTCAGTAAGAAACGGATTGCTCGCAATTTGGACCTCTCAAGGGCCACGCGGGAGGGCTCAGGGGCGAGTAATAAAGATTCACATCATTGCAACAGTAACAATAGTTTTAATTCTAGAAAAGGGTTCGCAGTTTTCCCTTACTACGAAGGGTTTAATGATAAATTAAAATCTGTTATCAGAAATAACAACTTGAGTCTAGTCAACAATGTTCCCGATAAGTTTAACAAATTTATTAAATTAGGAAAAGATCCTACTGCGGTGCAGGACGCGAGAAATGTCGTTTATAAAATTGACTGCTTCGATTGCGATTCAACGTATATCGGAGAAACGTATCGGCCTTTAAGAACTAGGCAAAACGAGCACAAGAAATACATAGAGAAGGGCGATTTAAAGTCCCCCCTCGCAGTACATGCATTGGAAACAGGGCATACTTTTAATTTCGACAATATTAAAATAATAGATAGAGAGCCGTCAATTTTCCGCAGACGGTTCTCAGAAATGTTACATATACAGTTCTTCGATGGCACTCTTAATAGGGCTGAGGATACGTGCCACCTCAAAACCAGTTATAAAAATGTTATATATAATTTAAAAAATAATCCGAATATAATAAATCAATAAATGATGCGATTGCAGAGGCTCGGTGGCGAGCAGGCTGTATTGGGATAATAGCATGCGGGAAGAGGTGGCATACCGCTTCGTGCTCTCTTCAACTCGGCTAACATGTGTTCGATACTGATTGGCCGGCGAGTCGGAGCGGCACAGCCCAGTGGGAGGTCGGAGAGTCCGGGTTGCCGTGGCAACGCACTGACCATACTGTATGCTATATAGTAATATAGTCATGGCAGGAGCGTTTCATGCGTAGCGGCTCGGACTCCCCGCTCTACTATCTGAGTATTAGTATATGCCGCCTCTATGACGTCTTGCGCTCCTAATACACCGAGCGAACTTGGGTATCTGTGGCCGCTATAATTTGCACACCTTTATATTTTGTGTATGAATATCTGTTTGAGTGGATGTATTGTGATGATTAAAAGGGCGATTTTTGTCGCGAGATGTTAGTTGACCTCCGGCCTCGGCCGGTGCCGCTTTACCACCTAGTGGCACCGGCATGATTAGCTTGTAAGAAGCATCGAGTCATAGTTTCCGTAAGTCTTTTAGATTATTAATTCTTGTAATTATTGTATAAATTCTTTAGCTTATTTATAATATTGTTTCATTAGATCCGTTTGCCATTCTTTTACTGTTCGTCGATCAGGAAGACGGCGTTCGTTTCTAAATTCTGGTAAAATTTAAATTAAATTCCTTGTATATTATTATTATATTTGTAATATTATTATAGTAATTCTGTAAAATTTAAATTTTCTGTTATTCTGTAAATTTGTTATAAATTCAATTTTTGTACTCATTAATTTAGCCACTGATGAGGGGATGAATACATCCCGAAACGTTTGGCAGTAATAAAGATACTTGGCTCGAAGAGACGCACAGTTTTTCCATTCCTCAAAAGAAATGGTAATCTGTCCAACAGACCCTTAACGCGAAGATGGTTACACGTTCCTATTGTCGTACATGAGAGTTTCGGATTTTTTAGCTTAATGCATAAGCATCATGATTTGAGTGGTTGTGATTAACTCATTGAATAGGTAAAAGAAGACATTCATTCTAACATAATTATTTGTTTTTTCAACTTGATCTATAAGTATCACATATTCTTCCAGTATTTGTGTTCGATCACTTATTTACAAGAGGAAAGAAGATATATTATTTGTTGATCTGACGATTATAATATCAACACGTCTTAAGAGTATGCAGTAAAGCTACTAGTATTTTGTCTATATAAGTGTTATCAAGATCTTTAATTTCCATAATTAAATAAATGTATAGAATACAGCACTTATAATTTCGACTACATAATATATTATTACAATTCTGATTTATTAAATTTTTATGTGCTAATTTCTGAATAAAATTAATTTATTTTAATGAAAAAATTTGTGTACACTGTGACGAGTATCGTCACGCCGTATGCATATTTTATTCTAATACATATGTTTTTATATATTCGCATGTAAACCTTTTCAGATGTTCCCGCGCACCAGAGCTGTACAAGGGTTGATATATTGCTGAACGCGTCGCCTGGTGAGAGAGCGAGCGTGAGAGAGAAGCTTCTAGCGTCACGTTAGGTTAGACGTTAGATTCGATTCGAGCATCGAGCGCGCGTGTTGTATATCAGGAGAGCGTCTATCCGGGCGATATAGTTATTCTGTATTGTTTATTGTACAATAATTGCAATTACACGTGTAAGTGGAGTGATACTCTACATCGTTGCGAGAGCATCTTGATTACCAGGCAGCTGGACCGAAGCGAGCCCGCAGTTTTAGGTTGATTACCGTGATAGCGTCCTTCGCATTTCTGTAAGTATCAGCTTCTCTCTCTCACTCTCACCAGTGCGTTCAATAATATCAGCTTTCTATTGACCGTGAGGTTGCGTGCTAACGAAGCACCTTTGTACATCTTTTCTGTTATAATTTTCTGATTGAATTAACATAGTATATGCAATAGCCTTTTACCGAACGTCACGTGTGTGTTTCATTTGCGAGTTTTATGTATTAGCCCGGTTTTCCTTTATCTAAAACCCACGGAGAATTCAAGTAGAAGAAATCTACATTTAACGCGGACAATCCCCGTTACAACACAAAAATTAGGTATCTAATACCTCAGTGGGTTTTGGCTCACAAATATATAGATCTTTTTGCCTTTCAGAACAGAATGATGGTAGTGGTCTCAAGCATTCTTAGATTTCTATAGAAACAATATCAAAATAGACTTGATAATTATTTTGGGAAACCACGTAAGATATACCATACTAATCGGGATAGCTTATGCCATCCTAGGATATCCTAGGTTACTCTGCGGTATTCTAGTATATCCTGGGACACGCTAGGCTATCCTGGTAAAACCTAGGATACACTAGATTACCCTAGGATACCTTAAGCTGTCCAGAAATATCCTAAGCTCTCTTGGCTGCCCAGCGCTAACCTAAGCTATCCTGAGATACCCGGATCTCCTTAGCTATCCTAGGGTAGCCTAGGATACCCTGGGGTATCCTATAGACTACGTTAGGAGAGACTAGGATATTCTAAGCTATCCTACGATACTCTCGGATAGCCTAGCCTACCCTAGGATACTCTGGGATAACCTAGGTTACCCTGGGATATCCTAAGCTATCCTGGGTTATCTTGGGATGTCCTAGGCTACTCTGGCATATCCTAAGATATCTTGGGATACCGATTTTGGGAGAAACAATATCTTATATTTTAATGCATCAGCCTTCCGCTGATGCAGATGACATTTTCAAAAAGAAAATTATTAAAAAATTAAAGAAACAGGTTAAAAAGAAAACATGATTCTTTCTAAGAAAATTTTTTTAACTAAAGGTTACAAAAAGATGCCGTTTTCCAGTACACTTGCAATCTAACCCATCTAATTAGTGATACAAATTTGTAGACTTAAAGGATACGTGATTGCGTAGTTGAATATATCATAGGATACTCCGAGATAAATTAAGCTATCCTGTGATATCCTCGGAATTTCTGAAATATTCTACAGTACCGCAGAATTTTCTAGGCTATCGTGAGAAATTTTTCGATGCCCCAGACTACTGCGGAATATCCTATGATACCTTGGATAGGGCTTATGCCGTCCTGGGATATCCTATGTTACTCTGCCTAGAGTGCGTAATCGGCGATTCTGCTTACCTAGACAAACATTTCGATATCGGCTTTTGGGCATTTTAAAAGCTCTTAAGTCAAGGAATTTTATATGCGCATTTGAATATTCAAAATCTTACTTCTAACATAATAAGTTATTGATATTAAGATATTGATAATAACTTAATATCGATAACTTATTATGTTATTGATGTTAACAATAATAAGTTATTGATATTCCAAGTTGGCATCGTGACCATTTGTTTCAGGGGAATGCGCGGCACATCGTAGCACGTCAAATTGTAACATCAATAAAACACATAAACAAATGAATTTTCAAAAAAGTAAGGCTAGATATTTGAAGCATGTTGACTTAATTGTCCATGTATTTTTAAAATCTCGGAATGTTTAGAAAAAGTGTTGTCAGCGTTGAAAAGTTATCTTGAGTATCTCCAAATAAAGAGGAAATAATGGATTTTTAAAATATATTATTTTATTCAATGATTTTAACATTAATAGAACATAATTAATTTTTTCAGAATTGTTATTTCTAGATAATTGTGGAAATAATGAAGAAACATTGAAGGCTGTTTTCAAGAGCATTATATGGGTGGATGTAGATTGTTTAAAACCACCTTACTTTTTAGGTAATGTTATACATTAATTGTTGTTAGACAAATCTGATAGTGCAACACTATAAATTAAAAATTTATCTTACTACAGAATTTAACAAAATTTTAAATCACAATAAGCTCTTATGTTTTAAACAAGCTCTTGATGTTTTTAATGTAGAAGTGACCCTAAGAATAAAGTTTTCAATTATCCTTCTACAGGTATTCCGTGACAACTTAGCCCCCCCCCCCCCGATTCGTTTCCCTGTTGCGCTTCCGAACACTCCAAAGAGGTCTTGGTCGTGTGCTTAGGTCAGCCACAGCCGTATCAACTCATGGAAGGAGGGTACTTTCCTTTTTCTCTTTGGTCTTTATTGTGCGTGCTTATCGACTTATAGTCCAATCAAAGGGGAAATGCTCCTATGATAATGTAACAACAATTGTAATCTGATATACCAAAATTTATTATATACAAAAGATGTATTTAATATTAAGACTGTATTTAATATTAGTTTTCAATAAAAGCGTTCTGTATCTTTTGGAGAAACAACATTTAATTCACTTAGTAATATTTTTTTAATATTTTTTCTCGTTATCCAATTTAATTTTATCAAATCTATAAATATATATACATATTCAGGTATATGAATATATTTTAAAGTTTTTGCAAATTCATTTCTTATTTAAGTCAAACCATGCAGTGAAAGTTAGTTTAGGATTATGTCAAGCTTCATTTCCTTTATTTTGTTCATAAAACATTTTCTGTAGATTAATGTATGTATATTTTGAAAAGGTTTTTAAGGTGTAGGGAAGGTGTAGGGTTAATGGATGAATATTTAAATACAGAAGAACATTACATGAATTGTATAATAAAAGAATACTTCAGACCATACTGAAAAATGACAGTTTACAACAACTGAAAGAAAATGATAAGTATAATTTATAATAATGCATTGTTTATCTTTAGTACTAAATAAGATTTTATTTTTACTAAAAGATATAGTAGCATATAGAATAAAATATTATCCTAAATCATTTTTTGAAAATTTAAGAGCAAATACTATGTTATATACACAAAATCTTTTAAGTATTGCAAATATTATTTATCAAGTGTAAGAACTTTAATATTTAAAGATATACTCATATATATTTTTATAATACATATATTTAGGTCTTAAATATTTACGAATAAAATACATACTGTGACGGTCTGCCGTCAGCCCCAGCTCGCCTGGACACCACCGGAGCCATGCAAAAAGATTAAAGCATTAGACTCATACCCGGTGGTGTTTGTAGGAGAACCAGAGAACGAGAGAGAGAGAGAGAAAAGCAGTGACGACCGTGAGAGCGAGAGAGAGGGAAGACGAACAGCTGAGAGCCACGCTCAGCGCAAGGCATGCGCGGCGCAGCACGAGCCGGAGAGAGAAACTCGACGCGCGCCACACCGAGAGAGCGGAAGAGAGAGAGAAACACAGCGCAGCAGCGAGAGAACACGAGGCGTGCGTGCGAGCGAGCGAGCGAGAGCCGCCATGTTGGCGAGCGCCACGTAGAATGCGAGTGAGAGAGAGACCGAGAATGAAAGAGATAGGTAGCGATGCGAAAATGAAGGAGTGAAGGCACGCGACGAGCCTCGGCGTTATTGGAAACAAGTGGAGGGCTACGGCTCCGTCCACAGCGCGCGTACAGGCGAGGGAAAATATGCGAAAATTACTGCGAAAGAAAATGTAAAGAATAAGCGAATGTAAGCTAAACAATGTACTACAGTCAGATGCGAAACAGCCGGACTAGAGGGAATTAACAGATTTGAATTTCGCGCGCAGAGATAAATAATTTGTTAAGAGGGCGCTAGGAGAACGAGTAGCCTATATGAGGCTATCACGTGACATCGCGTGACTGCGCGCGACAGAGATAGGGATAGAAAAATACATGTGCGTAAGCGAGACAGAAAGAGACGCCGCGGCAGAAACGGTGCCGGGCGCAACAGGTAGTTAGTCAGTACGGACTAACCATTGGAGCGAGCAACAGTGTATGACCAAGAGTTTTTCCAGCATTTCCCTCCGTTCAACTCCGTATCTCTCCACCGTTTTCACGTGTGTCGAGAGAAAATTCGTGCAAGTTTGCGCCGCGCGACATTTTAGGGCACGAGGTAACATCAGCACGAGAGGAAGAGCAGCATCCAGGAAACAGCCAGGTAGAACTGCAAATTACCCTTGTAGTGCGGGTTCGCGAATACGGCCGGTTGCCCGTTACACAGCCGGACTGTGGTGAACTTAACATTCACCCTCGTCGCGAGTATTTATTTAAAATAAAGGCCGGTCAGTTTATGCTAAATCCGTGTGTTATTATTTTGCGAGTGTTCCCTATCCCTTCTTCGCGATTCCCCAGCCCCGGGCGAGTAGTCTCTCCTCCGCTGAGCAGCCGGCGAAGCGTGTGAACGAACCGGGCGTCCATCTTTCATAGAAAAATTATCAAATACGGTTCGATCAAGACACCCCGATAACAGGGCGAGCATACGTTGGGGGACTTCCAACCGAGAAGAAGCCACAACGTCACAATACATACATCATTAATTTATATAAGATGTTTTATTATTTGTTATATAAAATTATTATACAATATTATACAATATATTATATTATAAAAAATAACCTATAGGCAATTGGGGAAACGACTGTATGGAGGTAGGTTACTCACGCACAAGGCCGGAAAAACCCGCACTATTATTTATTTCACGATCTCTGATGATCCGATATACTCGAAAACTTCTTAGTCGCATCCGATAATGGATGCGTTCAGCGCACAACTATATCTCCCACTTGAAATGTCGCCTCACGTCTTCCTTTATTATAATTCCGATCCTGCTTCTCTCGGGCCTTATCTATGAATTTTGCTACTAGGTTTCGCAGTCGTTTCATACGATCGCTCCATACCTCGGGGTCCATGCACGTAACAGTTCGTTTACTCTCAATTTCGCTACGTAAGCTGAGCGCTGGCTACGGTTGGTCACCAAAATTCAATAACACAGGCGTGACCTTAATCGAAGCTTGTACCGCTGTATTGACCGCGAGTCTAAACTCGTGCAAGTGGATATACCAGTCCCTGTGATCCTCCTTTACAAAGCTCGCAATCATTGTTTTGAGCGTTTGGTTGCTGTGTTCGACCGGATTCGCGTGAGGGTGGGAAGGGGGTGTCGTCACGTACTTTATGCCTTCAACGTATCCTTCAAGTATTTATTATTGAACGTTTTCCCACTGTCCGTCAAAAAATAGTCCGGACTTTCCCATCGAAACCAAATCAACTTCTCGAGTGCACCCGTAACCGATGTTCCGTTCGCTTTCGGCAACGGCTTTACTTCTATCAGAAGCGTAAATAGGTCCTGAAAAACAATCAAATATTTATGTTGCGATTTACTATGAGGAAACTCCATTAAATCAGCTGCAACTACGGCCCACAGTCGCTCCACTATGCTTTTACCCATCAACTCCTGTTTCTCTGTATTGCGTCCGGATTGTCACTCCGGATTGAGCTCACCTCCAGTGACGTGCGATCTATAGCTACGTTTCTCTCTTCACCTGGCTTCTGTCCTTCGTCTGCTTCGTCCAATGTAAACCAGGATAATAGGGGTTCTCCGCGCCGACTCGTCGAATACAAACGTGCAATAATCGGTCTTGCTGGACCTCCACGTTTCAGATAATCGTACAATGACACGCAGTTAACATGTCCTCCGCCAAGAGTCGTCATGCTAGAAAAACGCAAAGATTAAATTCGTATTTTATTTTCTCGAGCTCTCTGTTCTTGAAATTCGACGTACACGAAAAGGTTGCTCGACTTCACCGAGCGGCGAGCGAGACACAGACGTAAACACGTTCTCTTTTTGTCTCTCTCCCTCTCCTTCGGCGCGTGCTTGTTTTTCCCAGACCTCTTCTCACGCGTGACGTTCTCGGAATTCGACGCAGTTTAAGAATTTTTTTAATGTCTACTTATTATTTCCTGACACTTCTGTTCCTCGGCTTTTCTGAATTTCGCGCGTCGTTCCGCGACTTTCACACTTTACACGCACTCAAGATTTTAAGCTGGATATTTCTTTATTCCGTATATACGAAGACTGATGAGCCCCACGTTCAGGGCGCCATTTGTGACGCGGTGACTGTATGAAGATAGGTATGATCGCACACAAGCCCCGAACCCCTGCACTATTATTTATTCCACAATCTCTAATGATCTCAGAGGGGGCTGGAGAGTCTCGTCCCTCTCGCTCGGATTCACGAAAGGGGTTATGCCGGAATAATACAGCTCGGATTAATCACAGACTTCCTTTATTCAACTCAAAAGTACAATTTCTATTCTTCAAGACTCTAATACTCACTCTCTCTCTGACACAATCGTTTCGCAATTCGACGCCTCTTCGGATTCACGCATCCATGACACCGACGCCTCGCACCTCTGCTCCTCTGAATCGCAAATGTACGCGACCATATTCTCCGATTCACTCAACTTCTTGCTGCTCACTGCGCTCTACCCAAAATTTAAGCTCTCCCGATTACGCGCCTCGCTACGTCTACTAGTACTAGTAACTTATACCGTCTACACTGCCTGTCTTACCTCGCTGATTCGTCCAAGATCCACGCAGGTGGGTGTAGAGACAGGAGCCTCGTCGTTTGGACACCTCGGTTGGTCGTTGCGCCTCCTGGAAAGCCTTTCTTCGTTCTCCATGCCTTCTGACTCGTTCTCCCGTCTCGCTTCTCGTCCCCCTCGTGACTCATAATCTCATCTCTATGTCCCTTGATCACTCGATCCCCGCAAGCTACTCTATTTCCCACGGTCACAATGATCAAGCTCACAAAGGTCAACTGTAGGCGCGTGTGCGTCACCCCGTTGTCAGCACGAGAATTCTCACTCTTTGGCAGCGCCGCGTACGATAACTCTCCCGCTCGACGGCTTTCGAAGGCTCGCGCGTGTGCACGTGGCTCCGATCCGTTGCGCATCGTCGTTCCGTCTCTCGGACGTGCTCATTAGCTCTCGCTTCTCTCTTTCTTTCTCACACTCGCACACGTCTCTGTTGCTACATCAGCTATGTATGAATACAGGCACTGATGCAGCAGTGTTACAATGTATGCGTATATATGTGGAAATCTACCAGAAAGTATCACACAAGTCGGTCCAAAAATTGCACTTTTTTATTTTTGAGGGCACACCTATCGGACCATGCTAGTGTAAAGTCGCCGCAAAAATTTTTTCAATCTTTCCCACACACTTTTAAAATAAAAATTATCTTAAACCACTAGAGTATACGCCCTGCATGCTACGTTTATGAGTTCCTTCGCCGAAATCTATCTCGAAGGAAGTCATAAACAAATTAAAGTACGCAGGCGTACTCATTTTATTACTTTTGAAAGAGTAAGCAAATAGTATGAGACGCTTTCCCAGGCCTTTCCTTCCAAAAATGTACCAGTGCAAGCGAGAAAGTAGAAAAAACAGAACCTTTCCTCGATGGGCTAAGGCTACGTATGTTGGGCGACACAGCTGCAAATCGTAAAACTGCATGCTTCTAATTCGAGTGCGCACTTATTTGAACAAGAATTTATTTTTAATTTTCTCAAGGCGATGAGAAAAATGCAATAGATATGTATAAAAACGATACACAATTAGGCGAATAACCATGATATTTGTAACGACATTTCCGTACTCCTTCCTCCTTCCACATTCTCCTTTTCTCCTTCCTCCTTCTCCTTTTCTCCTTCCTCCTTCCTCCTTCACCTTTTCTCCTTCCACACCTTTTCTCCTTCCACACCTTTTCTCCTTCCACACCTTTTCTCCTTCCACACCTTTACACTTTCTCCTTCTTCCTTCCTCCTTCCTTCCTCCTTCACCTTTTCTCCTTCTTCCTTCCTCCTTCACTTTTTCTCCTTCCACATCTTTACACTTTCTCCTTCTTCCTTCTTCCTTCCTCCTTCCTCCTTCCTCCTTCTCCTTTTCTCCTTCCACATCTTTACACTTTCTCCTTCCTCCTTCTCCTTTTCTCCTTCCACATCTGTACAATTTCTCCTTCCTCCTTCCTCCTTCTCCTTTTTTGCTTTCTC
The DNA here is from genome assembly GCA_018906965.1 of Philotrypesis tridentata. Taxonomy (NCBI): domain Eukaryota; kingdom Metazoa; phylum Arthropoda; class Insecta; order Hymenoptera; family Pteromalidae; genus Philotrypesis; species Philotrypesis tridentata. The sequence goes on from JACCIB010001375.1 coordinate 15,534, forward strand.
AAATTCCTACCAGCTCTTACTCCTCGTCTAACTATTAACTTATTTTTTCTTTTTTTAATCATTACATATCATTTTATTTAATTTTAATGCACACTTTAAAGAAATAGGTAAATTACTGAAGGACGATAAGAAACGTGTTAATAATGCAGTGATTAAAAAGATATTTATGATCATTTAACAAATAATTATGTTAGGAAAAATTCTTCTTCAATTTTGAAAAGGTCTTCTTTTACCTCGTAAATGAGTGAATTACATTAAGATGAATAATCCGAAACTCTCATCTAGGATAATATGTACGCGTAAGCATCTTCGCGTTAAGGGTCTGTTGGACATACTGTTATTTCTTTAGCATCATTTCTGTATACCTTCGTTTTACAAAAATTCCAATTTTAATTTTAACACAAGAAATTTATGATATCATTAAATAAATTGGCAAGTTTTTTTTATAAAAAACAACCGCTTTGAAATAAATAAATAACTCGTTTAAATATAAATTTTCGAACTCTCGATTTCGAACCCTTATTGGTGAAAATTCAAATCTATCTATCTATGAAAATATGAACGCGTAAACATCTTCACGTTAAGGGCCTGTTAGATAGACTACCATTTCTTTAGTGTTACTTCTCCTATACCTTCGATTTAATAAAAATTTCAATTTTAATTTCAACAAAAGAAAGTTATGATATCAATAAATAAATTGGCAAGTTCTTTTATAAAAAGCAATGAATTTGAAATAAGTAAATAAGCATTTAAAAGGGGGAGGATTATAAATATACATGTATTTAAATAAACACATGAAATTGTAGCTTGTGAAAAGGTGGATAGCCTGTGAAAATGCACAGTCGGGTACAATTAAAACTTTGAATAAATGCGACTGCTGCCACGTTCTGCACATTCTATCTGACGTTTGGTGACCGATCACGATGACGCCGTATTTACCGTGGGAGATTAGGCCACCATATTTCCGGTAAATTGAGCGTTGCGTAATCGGTCACAAACATGCGCAGAACGTAGTGCCAATATGGTATTATTCAAAGTTTCAATTGCACCCAACTGTACATGTAATAGAATCGCACGATGTTCTTACATGATATTATCACATGACAAATGTGCCCATAATATGTAGTAATATCATGTTTGTCTAATATGATTATGTAATTTAACAACATTGTTTCGCATCATGAAAACTTTTTCTTTTATTTATGGAAGCAACGAGCGGATGTACAATCTACTCTACTTAGTAATTCAGTAATTGTATTGCTATCCTTATTTCATTAAAAATCTATGTCTAGGACGATTATTTGCAATTATATATGAGATTTAAATTCTGTTGATACAATATATCGATCCTACATTTAAAAAAAAACAGGAACAAATTCTATCATGTAGTACGCAATTTTTTTTACGAAAAAACTTGCCGTCCCGTCCTATCATAGAAAACGATGGATACGATCTTCAAATTATGCAAGGTTAACCAAAGTAACTTGTTCATAAAACACCGTTAGAAAATCTCTGAATCAATTTTTTATTCAATATTTATTTATTACTGTCTTTAACCAATTTTTGAAGTATTCTAACTCAATCTTGCACTCATTCTAAGCTCTATTTTTGATTATTTGTATGTATGTATGTTTTACAAAACTGTTATTATTATCGGAAGATTACAGTAAGTTGATTAAAGATAATTCTAACTATTATTACGTATTAAAAAAATGTTATAAAATAAATTTCTATGACACAAGTTGGAAAATAAATCAAGCTTAAAAATGTTAAATTAATATTTACTTGATATAGTTTACAGCTTTTAGTTTTAAATCTTTACTTAATTAAAAATGGAATTCTAATTATTATTATTATTTGAGGCCGTCGTTCTCACAGTTTAATATAATGCTTTGAGTAGTTCCCATTGCAGGATAATAGGACGATAATTTAACTATATTAAAAATGTTATGCTATTGTTAATTTCACACTGACATTTAGTAGTTCATCGATTATCTATGATAGGACGGGACGGCAAGTTTTTTCGTAAAAAAAATTGCGTACTACATGATAGAATTTGTTCCTGTTTTTTTTTTAAATGTAGGATCGATATATTGTATCAACAGAATTTAAATCTCATATATAATTGCATATAATCGTCCTAGACATAGATTTTTAATGAAATAAGGATAGCAACACATTTACTGAATTACTAAGTAGAGTAGATTGTACATCCGCTCGTTGCTTCCATAAATAAAAGAAAAAGTTTTCATGATGCGAAACAATGTTGTTAAATTACATAATCATATTAGACAAACATGATATTACTACATATTATGGGCACATTTGTCATGTGATAATATCATGTAAGAACATCGTGCGATTCTATTACATGTACAGTTGGGTGCAATTGAAACTTTGAATAATACCATATTGGCACTACGTTCTGCGCATGTTTGTGACCGATTACGCAACGCTCAATTTACCGGAAATATGGTGGCCTAATCTCCCACGGTAAATACGGCGTCATCGTGATCGGTCACCAAACGTCAGATAGAATGCGCAGAACGTGGCAGCAGTCGCATTTATTCAAAGTTTTAATTGTACCCGACTGTGCATTTTCACAGGCTATCCACCTTTTCACATGCTACAATTTCATGTGTTTATTTAAATACATGTATATTTATAATCCTCCCCCTTTTAAATGCTTATTTACTTATTTCAAATTCATTGCTTTTTATAAAAGAACTTGCCAATTTATTTATTGATATCATAACTTTCTTTTGTTGAAATTAAAATTGAAATTTTTATTAAATCGAAGGTATAGGAGAAGTAACACTAAAGAAATGGTAGTCTATCTAACAGGCCCTTAACGTGAAGATGTTTACGCGTTCATATTTTCATAGATAGATAGATTTGAATTTTCACCAATAAGGGTTCGAAATCGAGAGTTCGAAAATTTATATTTAAACGAGTTATTTATTTATTTCAAAGCGGTTGTTTTTTATAAAAAAAACTTGCCAATTTATTTAATGATATCATAACTTTCTTGTGTTAAAATTAAAATTGGAATTTTTGTAAAACGAAGGTATACAGAAATGATGCTAAAGAAATAACAGTATGTCCAACAGACCCTTAACGCGAAGATGCTTACGCGTACATATTATCCTAGATGAGAGTTTCGGATTATTCATCTTAATGTGATTCACTCATTTACGAGGTAAAAGAAGACCTTTTCAAAATTGAAGAAGAATTTTTCCTAACATAATTATTTGTTAAATGATCATAAATATCTTTTTAATCACTGCATTATTAACACGTTTCTTATCGTCCTTCAGTAATTTACCTATTTCTTTAAAGTGTGCATTAAAATTAAATAAAATGATATGTAATGATTAAAAAAAGAAAAAATAAGTTAATAGTTAGACGAGGAGTAAGAGCTGGTAGGAATTTGAGAAAGCAAAAAAGGAGAAGGAGGAAGGAGGAAGGAGAAATTGTACAGATGTGGAAGGAGAAAAGGAGAAGGAGGAAGGAGAAAGTGTAAAGATGTGGAAGGAGAAAAGGAGAAGGAGGAAGGAGGAAGGAGGAAGGAAGAAGGAAGAAGGAGAAAGTGTAAAGATGTGGAAGGAGAAAAAGTGAAGGAGGAAGGAAGAAGGAGAAAAGGAGAAGGAGGAAGGAAGGAGGAAGGAAGAAGGAGAAAGTGTAAAGGTGTGGAAGGAGAAAAGGTGTGGAAGGAGAAAAGGTGTGGAAGGAGAAAAGGTGAAAGAGGAAGGAGGAAGGAGAAAAGGAGAAGGAGGAAGGAGGAAGGAGAAAAGGAGATGGATAAATCTTATAGAAAAAAACGACCTTATACTTGCCAGCCTTTTACCTTTAAAAGGTTTATTTGGGGGGGGGGTGGGAAGATTTCACTACTTTTAAATGGTATATAATACCTAAATTATAATGAACGATTAACATCAACTGAATAAGTTATAAATTTAAAAAATTAATGTACATATGCTTATGTATTATTGCGATAATAATTATTTTTTCGACACCATCTGTACAGCAAATAGTTATTTTTGGATCATTATCATTCAAAAAAGAAATATCTATCTTTTCCACACCACCGTCGAGGTAAATAGAATGGCGCGTTTTTTTTTCCTTTATTGGCACTAACTTTTATGTGAAGTTCCATAATATTTGTCTTGTAAATATAAATCAAAAGAAGTCTGTACGTATAAAATTATTGTTCATAAATTATTTGATAATTGCTTTTTGAAAGTATTTTCAACAAAGCAATTATCAGCTAATTAATGAACAATAATTTTAGACGTAGAGACTTCTTTTGTACCTTGTGGATATTATTGTCAACAGAACATGAGTGATGTAGCATTTTAATATTTATACAAGTTTACATCATATCCTTCACAATTTAATCTTTATTATAATATTATGAATAAAAAAAAAGAAGTTTATGTAAGTTACTTTTAAAATCCGTATGATTCTTTATGATAGAAGTATTACCATTTTTAATGCAAACCACATAATTCAGTAAACTTTAAGAAAATTACAATCGAATTTCAACATTGTGAAAAATTATAAAAGATAATGTCAATAAAGTTGTGGTATCCCCTGTAGGCCTAATCCACAAATTTGACACTAAACTTCACTCTATTTAACATAATTATTTACATGATACAGATAGTATGAAAAAATAAAGATCATTCAAGGAAAAATAAATTTACACAAACACATATCGTTGTACATGGACACGGGATAAAGATATTAATTAATTTAATAATTTAAGTCATTTCTTCTAAAAAAAATAAATAGGCATCTTTCGCGCCACGAGGCCATGTTCTTTGTTTAACAAGCTGATCATTTATTTCAAACCATTGGTTACTTTGGCAAACGATATTTGTATAATGTCCTATTTCAATAGATGTACCATGATGTACACGCGTAGTACGAGTTTTAGGGGTTTTTAACGCGATTTAAATAATATAATTTATGATAAACTTGAAGATTCTCGCGGAGGTGAACCAGCAGAAACCAACCATAGACTAACACTTCATAGAGTTAACCAGATACTCATTGCAGTTACTGTTCTGTGCATCATAGCTTCGTTATAGGGATCTCTATATCCCCATAATTTAGTGCCAACTCACTTTTGTACTATAATTATGTTTAACCTGAAGTACTAATCTACTGTTGGTTTCTGCTAGTTTATAACCTCCACGTGGATCTCCGAGTTTATGACAAATTATATTATTTAAATCGCGTTAAAAACCTCTAATGTTTAATCTAGAACCTGCAATAAGTTTCAAGTAAAAAAATGCATTTACAGAAAAGATGACATATTATGATGAAAATACTATCAACGGATCTCTCTCTGTCAGATAAGTATCTTTTAGTTACCTTCAAATAAATTAACTTTATGATAATAGAACATGATTCTTTGTTTAAAAATAAATTATTGTTTATCTGTTACAGGTGATCCAATGAACTTGGCGTAAAAAGAAATTTATAAACAGCAGACTTTAATGAATCAGTCTTATTTATTACTGTTAGTAATATTTTTGAATAAGGAGTTTGATGCGCTTGTTAAATAAAATGAAATGAGTAATATATGCATTACTCATAAAATAATTATATATATTCTCTTCCTGATAGATAAGTAAAAATGTTAAGAAATATTAAATTAATTAAATATAATATTAGATGATGCGTGTAGGAAGTGCCCAAATACAGCTAAAATTTATAGTATAGAGAGTTGGCTCTCGTTAGACAAATCTATAAATATAATGCAGGCTTACTATTATTACTAGTAATACTTTGTTTTAGATCATATGATTTTTAATTAAAATCTTTCATAATCTGTTATTGTAATATGTGTTCCCTAATTATCTTGTGTATAGTACAGAGAGTTGACTTCTCGTTGTAAGCCAAATCTATTAACATGAATGTACAATCAATACTGGTAATTTTTTTAGATTAGATCATGTTTTTTTAAATTAAAATCATCGTTAATCTGCTATCCAAATACATCTGTTCGCCTATTATATAGTGTAAACCAAATACAAATTGTGCGCTTACTATGAAATAAAAAGGCTATAGTATATAATATAAAACTTAGCTGTTATAAAATACATTGAATATTTAAAAATGCATTCATGTCTGTTAGAATAAACCCTTTTGTCTTTTCTTATACATAATTAATCAATATTTTTATTTATTGTAAAAAATTCATCCAAACTATCATAGTCTGGTAGTTATTATTTTACAATTTAAACTTAGTCTCAAAATACTTGTTATAAATTAATTTATAAACATAAATAAACATATCTTTCTACAGAACAAATGTATTTGTACGTTTTCTGGAAAGCTAGAATTTGTCAGAGAATCATCCACACATAATATATGTTATAAATTGTTACTAAACTTTCAAACTCATTTTTCATTTTCAGAAAATAATAATGCCGAACCAGATGCAAATTGATGTAAATGGTAAATATAAAAATTATTATGTATCACATAATTGAGATTTGGAAACCAGCTAGTCAAAGGAGACTTGGATCCATATCCCTCTATAGGCCTTTATACGCCACCCAGTAAAACTAAATTAATAATTACATATTTTTGTAATTTAGCAGGAGCTGGTGCAGCCAACAACAATGGCAACAACAACAATGGCAACAACAACAACTATGGCAATCAAGGTACAGGACCAATTTATTATTTGGTATTTAAAATACTTAATATATTTAAGCAAAAAAAATAATAAATAATAATTGAATCCTTTAGGCAGAAGAGGCACGAGGGCTGGTAGGAGTTCAAGAAACTTTAGAAGAAGGAGGCTGAACCCCTATCAGCAAAACCTCAAAAATTTGGCGGATTTTATGAGCTTCATGGCCATGTCGAACGTGGAGCAAACACGTTCTGACCAGGTCAGACGTCAAAGGCCTCGACGCCAATACAATAGATATGAGGGAGAGGACGATGATGCCATACAAGATGTGCCAGCAGATAATGCTGTACAAGGAGACAATGCTCCTCAAGGAGACATTGTTCCTCCACAAAATTAGAAAATAAAAAATAAAATGAAGAAAAAAAATTGAAAAATTATTCTTATTTATTTATAAGAAAAAAATTAATTTACTCAACACTTAAGCTGTGCAGGTATTCTAGATTTAATATCCAAATTATTATATCCATCCATGCTGATTATTGTGTAAAATTGCTGTTTCATAAAGCAAGATGAATATTCGTAACACTTCACTAGCTTGTCACATTACAAGAAAATTATTTCCTTATTAATCTGAAAATTCTATAAATCTTTTCTTCGATTCTTGAACGATGAAAATAGAACACTCACTAGCTGGTCATAAGGATCCCTTTCGATTCATAGCCTGAGAGTCTACCTCCCAGGAGACGATAGGAAAAGTTAATAATTATTCATATCCATTTCAACCACTGCACAAATTTCCAGCATGAAAGATAAATATTCTTAAAACTTCACTAGCTTATCACATCACATAATAGTAATTTCCTTATATAATCTGAAAATTCTATAAAAATTTTCTTCCATTCCTGAACAATAAAAATAAAACACTTTCACTAGCTGGTCATAAGGATTCCTTTCGATACATAGCCTGAGAGTTTACCTCCCAGGAGACGAAAGGAAATTTAATAATTATTCATATCCATTTCAACAACTGCACAAACTTCTAGCATGAAAGATAAATATTCTTAACACTTCATTAGTTTGTCACAACGCAAAATAGCTATTTTCTTATATAATCTGAAGATTCTGTAAAAATTTTCTTCGATTCTTGAACGATGAAAATAAAACACTTTCACTAGCTGGTCATAAGGATCCCTTTCGAGACACAGCCGGAGAGTCTACCTCCCAGGAGATGAAAGGAAAAGTTAACAATTATTCACAAGAAGATCAGCAATCGAGGAATATAGTAAACGCACTTAACCAGCTTGTCACATCACAAAATACTTATTTCCTCATATAATCTGAAGAATCTGTAAAAATTTTCTTCAATTCTGGAACAATGTTAATATAATAGTTTCACTAGCTTGTCATGAGCACTTATAAACTGAGAATTCTGCACAAACTTTCTTGATACTTAAATGATGAAAACACAACACTTTCACTAGCTGGTCATAAGGATCCCTTTCGAGACACAACCGGAGAGTCTACCTCCCAGGAGACGAAAGGAAAAGTAAAAAATTTTGTAACAGTTGCATAATCACCCAAAAAACTTTCTTGATACTTAAAAAACACAACACTTTCACTAGCTTTTCACGTCCCAAGAAAATTCTTTTCTTCTATAACATGATAGATGTATGCCTTCATAAGTTCTCGTTACCTTATAAAACAAAACATTTTTCCCTTGGAAAAAGTCTCGATACATCTGGAAACTTAGTTTACTCGCACTCTTAAAATTGAGAAAAACTTGGAAACCACTTGTCTTCTGAAATTTTATAATAATTATAAATCTTGACAAAACATTTTTCACATCACTTGAAGAATCTGTAAAAATTTTCTTCAGTTCTGGAACAATGATAATAAAATACTTTCACTAGCTTGTCATGAGCACTTATAAACTGAGAATTCTGTACAAACTTTCTTGGATTCTTGAACGATGAAAATAAAACACTTTCACTAGCTGGTCATAAGGATCCCTTTCGAGACACAACCGGAGAGTCTACCTCCCAGGAGACGAAAGGAAAAGTAAAAAATTTTGTAACAGTTGCATAACCACCCAAAAAACTTTCTTGATACTTAAAAAACACAACACTTTCACTAGCTTTTCACGTCCCAAGAAAATTCTTTTCTTCTATAACATGATAGATGTATGCCTTCATAAGTTCTCGTTACCTTATAAAACAAAACATTTTTCCCTTGAAAAAAGTCTCGATACATCTGGAAACTTAGTTTATTCGCACTCTTAAAATTGAGAAAAACTTGGAAACCACTTGTCTTCTGAACTTATATAATAATTATAAATCTTGAAAAACATTTTTCACATCACTAGCTTCTCACAGGCATTCCTTCCCTTATAACATGACAGTTGCGTAACCTCCTAACTTGTCATCACAAAATCACAAAAAAGTTATTTCCTTTATAATCTGAAAAACCTGAAAAATAAAAGGGTATTTTTTAACAAAGATTCAGTTCTTTCATTCTTTCATGTATTGTATGTATATTTTATTATTATAAAAAACTAAATACTTATCTAATCTAGCCTATTATCATGAGTATGACACATAATTATAAAACACAGTTACAGCCAATTTAGGTTATTTATAATTACACTGCATGTGTAAAATTTTGTAAATACACCATCGTCTGCTCTTGTACACACATGAACTGTATACATGCAAGCAATACAATATAGTAATATAAACGTAGGGCTGACGTCACACGATGACGTATTTCCGCGGAGAACATTTTCTCCGGGAGAAGAATTTTCGCGTTGAGGAATTCGTGATCCCGAACTTTCACTTCACAATATCTTTTGATAGAAGCCTTTTCACAAGATATGACCCTGAAGTAATTTTGCTAGTTTTATTCCAAGCTTTCATTTGAGTGCTCATAAGTGAGAAACAAGGCTCTTAATACGAAGAAAACCGAATGTCACATCTCCAACAGTGCCTATGAGACGTATATAGGGTCTGGCTAGCGCCCGACGGCGGCGTACGTACTGAGTTACTGACGTACCTTATACTTGCCATCGAGGCGCTACCGCGCCCCTTGATTCATAAACATAACTTGATTATGAATAGCTAACGATAATTTTTATTTTATTTCCAGCTTCTAAATGCTATTATCACACAGCATGATATGCGCATACCACCAAATATACTTTATTGTATGTATATTTGAGTACCAAAAGCAAATCAAGGTATGCCACATAGTTTCTGTAAGTATAGCTGAGTTCATTTGTATGATTTACATTATAAACTTTAAATGCCTTTTACTCAAATTTAGTTTTTTCATGCTTTTCGTGTACTTGCCGCAGCTTTCTGAAGGAACCGTAACATCAATCCGGATGAACCAAAGTGGAAAACCTTCCTAATGAGTACGGTCACAAACTGAGTGGAGCAGAATTGGCAAAAATAAGTTCAAAGTGAATGTTACGTATGTTTACATATGTAACATTCACTATAATTATTAACATTGTCAATATATGTTTAATTAATTATATTGATTTTGTGTTTTTCAGGAATCTGTTCTACTTAGTCTGAGACCAGACTCATAAGGAAGATTTGGCACTTTGATTCATCAGAATTGATGGTACGCTTCCGTCAGAACCATGCGCTAAGCAAACAAAAGTGATGAAAATCATTATTTTTGGTAAGCAATTCCTTGAATTGTTTTTAAATGTTACACTCACTTTTTGCATATTATTTATGCATAAAAGTGATTGAAAGCAAAAATATAGTTTTTAGAGCACCTATATATCTATTAATTTTTTACAACACTAACAATTTTTCGTTTTTTTCAGGTTTTAACACTGTCATAACCCCTTAAGTCATACAATAAAAATTATTCATGCATCTTTGTTGTAATTGATTGTCTAAGTAAATATGCGTGGGTAGAGCCACTTTATGATAAAACATGTGCAGCTGCCGCTTTAGCTTTTCATAAAATTTTATCCAAAAATCAAAATCGCCGATTTTATTATTCTACAATCAGATAAAGGAAAAGAATTCACTGACTCAGATTTTCAGAAAGTTTTGAAGCAAAATAATATACTATTCAGAATTGCTAGAAGTCCTGATGTTAAAGCTGCAATCGCTGAACGTTTTAACCGTACTTTAAAAGAGCGTATATGGAGATACTTCACAAATTTTAATACCAAAAAATATATAGATGTATTACCAAATTTAGTTACATCTTATAATAATACGGTGTATTCTTGTATTAAAATGCCTCCTAGTACTGTAAATATTCAGAATGCTTACGTGGCGTATGAGAATTTAATGCACAGATATGCTCATCATTTCAAAGGACGACCACCTAAATATCAGATGCACGACCTCGTGCGCATTAGTTCAGGTAAGAACGTCTTGAAAACATATGAAGGAACGTACACAGAGGAAATCTTTGAAATAATAGGTATTTCAAACACACGAGCACCTTATGCATATACTATACAAAATTTATCAGGAGAAGAAATTGATCGTATATTATATGAAGAAGAGCTTACTCGCGTACGTAAAGATCTAACAAAAGATACTCTTATTATTAAGAAAATTATTCGTGAAAGAGGCAAAGGACGGAATAAAGAGTATTTCGTGAATTGGGCTGGATATCCTGACAAATTTAATTCCTGGATACCTGCTAGTGAATTACAAAAATTATAAAATGAAAGACGAATTTTAGATTTTATTATGAAGTGATAAAAGCAGAAAATATTTTCCAGCGAATTTCAGGATACAACTACCTTGAGAGATTCAGTTACATGGTCAGTGGAAGGCAGCTCTCGTTGAGAATAATTACCCAGAGACTACTATATGTACTAAATCAGTTAGAAAAAAATTGGATTCGCATGTTGACTTTCAAACCAAATTATCAAGATAAACATGAAACTTTATCAAATTATTTATGACCTCCAATATTTCAAAGCAGTCAGATGGATGTTTAAGAGTCAAGTTTACCTTTAACTATGGAAATGAATATTCCACATGGGAATTACCATGATTTGAAAGATATAATCGAGGAAATAAATAACTTACACTTTGTAAAAGAACATTTAACTTTCGAAATAACTAATACGGGATTTATAAAAATGACTAAAAAATGCAAGGAGCATATGATTCATACCATTGAAATATCTGATCATATACGGAGGATTTTAGGCTTAGTGTCTAGAGAGATAATTACTCTAGATAATGAAAACTCGAATTATTTATTTAATTATCCCGCAAAAATGAAAAATAGTTTACCATCTTCAATGTTTTTAAGAAAATTGTTGTTGATTCCGATAATAGAGTTTCTTTACTTTAATTGACCCATTTGTTTTTGTTTTTGACTATTGAGCTTTGTATGGTTTGGACCTCATGCGAGATTCTTATTTAAAGATTGTGTTTTATGAGAAATTTTACGACCAATGAGATTTAGGACCATAGGATAGATAGATGTTTGTACATTTAACCCTTATATTTGACCCTTATATTTTATAGAGAGAGATAGAGAGAATCGAGAGTGCAGACTTTAAATCTGCATATGAAACGTAACGTTTTCCGGGAATATACTTCTAGAGCAGAAAAATAAATGTATAATGGTGCATTAAGCCGTACCTATTGAGTGAGGTGTCGACGCCGGGTATCCCGCCGCGCCGGGGCGTAAATACGCACGCGGAGAGGTACAGTCGAGAGGCAGATGGTCAACATCGGAGCAAATGAAGCCGGGAAGTAAAGTAATCGCCGTCAACTATACGGGTTGTACGCATACAGGAGCATAAGGAGCTTCGAATGTAGAGTGGTAAAAACATGGTGTCGGGAGATTGATATGCATTTTCTTGCACGAGATGCGGAAAGCCGGGAGTATTACATACTTAGGTTCTTCCTCCGGAGCGAAGGACGCATTAACGAGAAGAACAAGTCAGATCTCAGAAGGGTCAAAAGCATGAACAGAGAGCTCATATTCTATACTGGAGTGGGGAAGTTACTGCCCTGCAAGCCATAAGAGAGAGGAAAGAGTGAACCGATTGCTCTCAGACTTCAGTTTGTGCATATTTTGGCGCAAATGGTATAAACGGGAGTTTTCTACGGGGGGAGGATGTTGCGGACAGGATCGAATTTAAAACATAATTACTCATGTGTAGAAAAATTGTATACCGACATATAATTTGTGAAAGTCTATTACTAATAAGAAAAGGTATGAAGACTCGTTTAGAAGCAGGCGGCCAATGTTTTGTAACTGGTCGGAGAGGTCTCCAGCGGTAGTTTATGGATTAACTGCATCTCGGGGAAGTAAAGCCGGGGCCATTGAGAAAAGAGACGCTCAACCCTAATTTTGGAAACTGCCTGTACTCTGGGCACTCTGAAAATTGAAAATAACTATTTTTTCATTAAGCAAATCAATCAGAGGGATAGCATACAAAATTTCAAGTTAATCGTCTAAACCAATTTGAGCTGTTCAATTTTGAATGCCTTATATGATAATTATTTCGAAATTGGTCGGTACTATAAACTTGAAATTTCTCATGATATCCCTTTGATTGGTATGTTTAATGAAAAACTTAGTTATTTTCAATTTTCAGAGTGCCCGGAGTACAGGCGGTTTCCAGAATGTGGGTTGAGCGTCTCTTTTCCCAATGGAAATGTATGTTCTGCTTTTTGAAAGGCAAAAGATCATACAAGTTTTCAAGCCCACTGCTTAGAGGGATAGTATAAGAATTTTGACGGCGGTATAGTTGAGCTATATAATAATCTTCAATAATTTAAAACTGCTGAGCCATAGCAACTTAAAAATTCTTATATTATCCCTCTGCATGACTGGCTTGACAACTTATAAGTTCTCGTTACCTTACACAAAACAAAATCCATGATCTAGAAAATGAGTATACTTCGTACTCCTTTTAAAATGAGAAAAACTAATTTTCTATCTAGAAATCCATCGCAAGGATAGCATGTGAAAGTTTAAGTTTATCATATAAACCAATGTCAAAATAATTATCATTTATGGTATTCAAAATTCAACAGCTCAAAATTGGTCTTGCCGATTAACTTGAAATTTCTTATGCTATCCCTCTGATTGATATGCTTAATGAAAAATTAGTTATTCTCAATTTTGAGAGAGCAACATGAACAGTCAGTTTCCAAATCTTGAATGTAACGAGTATTTTCCCAAGGGAAATGCATGTTTTGCTTTGTACAAGGTAACTAAAACTTATGAGTTCTCAAGTCTGTCAATCAGAGCGATAGTATGAGAATTTTCAAGTCGAAACGGCTTATCAAAATAGTTACATACCTGACAATTTAGATTCTAAAGCCATGAAATCAATGGTGTAAGTATATCTATATGAAAATCAAAAATATAAGTTCATGGATCGAGTGTAATGTATGCATTGTTTTAACATCTTAAAACAAATTTGGATACCAAATTTCAGCCTTCTAGCTATAACAGATTTTAAATGCAGTGAAGACCGAAGTATGCGAAATGCAGCTTTCGCAACTTGTGGATGGTTACTTATTTCAATTATATTCTTTACACTCATTTAATATCTATCATAGCTAGAGGGCTGAAATTTTATACATAAGTTTATTTTAACATGTTAAAACAATACCTTTAATTAAGTTTATCTAAAAACTTATAATTATGATTTTCATATTATTACCTAACTGAAAATTTGAACACTAAAGGCATGAAGTCAACAGTGTAAGTATTTATGAAAAAGTCAAAATTATGTAAGTTCTTATAAAGATAAGTGTATGTATTATTTTGAATCTGTTATAAGTTAATAATAAACACAAGTTTTTAGATTTTATTTTTTTGCATATACTTCTTTTTTTTTAAATTATTATAAATATAATATGGATTAAAAATTTGTGAAGGATACGATGTAAACTTGTATCATGGCGCTACCGCGCCCTTTAATAACTACTGCAATGCTACATCACACATGTCATGTATCAATAGTATACATAACGTTTAAATGCTTTCAAAAAAGCAGATATCAATTAATTAATTAGCAATAATTTTATATACGCACAGACTTCTTTTAATGTATATTTGTGATAAAAATAATTATGGAACTTAGCATAAAATTTAGTGTTAATAAAAGAAAAAAAATGCCCTATTCTATTTACCTCTAGGGTTGTGTGGAAAAGATATTTCTTTTTGAATAATAATGATTCAAAAAATATCTATTTGCTCTACAGATGGTGTCGAATAAATAATTATTATTACAATAATACATAAGATTATGTACATTAATTTTTTAAATTTATAAAATATTTAATTGATTTCAACCATTCTTTATAATTTAAGTATTATATACCTTTTAAAATTAGCGAAATTTCCCCCCCCCCTCTGGCAATTATAAGGTCATTTCTTCCTGTAAAAATTAAAGATCAATTTTATAACACTTGATAACCTAATGTACCAAAAACCAAAATTTCATTTTAAGTGCTTTATTATTTACAGTTATTTCATTATGTAAATTAAAATCAAACTTTCGATAGCAACGTAGAGAATATTCAGCGGGTTTATTATATACGGTTATTAATTTTTTCCTTCCCACATGTTGATAAGAAATGTATGTATAAGTATAAATGAATTTATTAGAAATGTATGTATAAGTATAAATGAATTTATAAGAAATGTATTTATAAGTATAAATGACTTTATAAGAAATGTATTTATAAGTTGTGACGTGGTGGTTTTTATGCTCTCTCGGGGAGGCCGTCGAGAGCTCCACAACGTGGTCGCACCCTGTTATCGGGCTGCCTGATGAACCGTATTTAAAATTGTAACTTTTTAGTTTATTATGGAGGCCCGGTTCATCAACCGCTTTGCCGGCTGCTCAGCGGTACACGGACTTGTTTCTCACGGCCACGGATATTGGGAAGAAGGATAGGCGGGGTGGCTCGACAAATAAATATACACACTATGTCAGATTTAATGGCCTGGCATTTATTTAAATCAAATAAATAAGGAAAACGTTGGAGAACTAGTGTGCGGGAAGCACAGTCTGGCAGTATCGTCCGGACGGCACGGGGGAACGCGCACTTCGAATAAGATAAACGTCTACATGGCTGTAAATCCGGCTGACTGCTCGTCCTCTCGTTCGGATGAAACCTCGTGCCCTGAAAATCGCGCGGCGCAGAACTAATTCGCGATGCGATTCTCGACAGTTTAAATACTGGAGGTTAATGTCGTGTAATGCGGAGGGAATTGCTGTCCTGGAGTGCGTCCTGTCTAATCTGCTGCTCACTGGATACTGACTATACTACCTGTTGCGCGGCCGTCACAACCGCGGCGTCTCTCTCTGTCTCTTTCTCACGCATGTATTCCCTAGCTGTCCTTTTCGGCTCACGCGATATCACGTAATAGCCTCATATAGCACATATTTATCCTAGCGCCCTCTCAACTATTACATCTCCTCGCGCGCGAAATTCGAATTCCTTAATTCCCCTTGTCTGGCTGTAGCCGTATTCGACTGTACATTTTCCGCCTGCCGTTTCTCTGTCAATGTTTACGCTACAATATCTTTCGCTCGCGTACCGCTGTGGACCGAGCCGCAGACCTCCACTCGTCGCCAATAACGTCCGAGGCTCGACGCGTGCCTCCACTCTCTACGCTCGCATTATTCGTTCCCTGTCTCTGTCTATCTCGCTCTCTCTCGCTCTCATTCTCTTTTCAGTGCTCGCCAACATGGCGGCGGTCGCTCGCGCGCGTACGCCTCGCGGCTTCGCTCGCCGTGCTGCGCTCTCAGCTGTCGCCGCTATCTCCACTCTCGCTCGCTCTCGTGCAGCTTCCCTCTCTCTTCCGCTCTCTCGGTGTGGCGCGCGTTGTGCTTCTCTCTCTCTCTCTGTCCCATGCGGCGCCGCGCATGCCTCGCGCTGAGCGTGGCTCTCTCTCTCAGCTGTTTCGTGGGGCGCTGCTATGTCTGCTTCTCCGGCCGTAATCTTGCTTTCGCTCTCTCTCTCTCTCTCTCTGTCGTTCTCATCTCTGCCCGGTTCTCCTGTAAATACCACCGGGTCTAAGTATATGCTTTTTTCATTAGCGCGGCTCCGGTGGTGTCCAGGCGAGCTGGGGCTGACGGCTGACCGTCACATTCCCGCTCCCAAACTTTACATTCTGGTAAGTTTTCTCCAGCGTAAGAAGGGCTCGCCGGGACACCATGTTCCGGAATTGATTATTTTCTGTGGAAAAGAGTATGATAGTTAAGTAGGGAGAGAGAGAAAAAAAAATTTTTGTTTGTAGTCACGACTGTCTTTTACCACCTGTATAGGTTCTGGCTGTGCTGTCTCTCTTCATCCATTCTTGTCGGTTTTCAGCACCTTACGGAGGATGGCGTCTCGGATGTCCTCCGGGAAGTTCCTGGTTTCCCGGATGAGCTCCAGGATTTCCCTGTCCGTGTGCTCCCGGGACTGGCTTTGCTCCTGCCTTGCCTCCGTAGGTGCTGGTGCCGGAGAGGTTTCCCTCGACCTTTTTGGGGAGGACGGTCCGTCGTCCGAGGTGGTGACGGCTGCCGCTGGCCCCCTTTGTGACGTCGATGTGAGGTGTGGTGCCGCTTCCTCGAAGCTTACCCCCCTTTGGCCGTCTCTTCCCTCCGCTGGTGGTGGTGGGTGGGCTCGGTGTCGAACCTCTCCGGCTGGGGCTCCTCTGGCTGTAACGGTCGAGGTGGCGCGCGGGCGCGAAGCCGACCTCGACCTCTGGCTGTCGTGGCTGTGTCGTCGCTGCAGCTCGCGGTAGCGGTCACTGCAGAGCGGGCAGTGGGCTATGTCGATACCCTTTCTGCCGGAATTGTTGCAGTAAGGGAGTCGGGGCGATTCCCGACAGTCGCCGCTCTGGTGCCCAAACCTCCAGCAGTTAAAACAGCTGTAGGGTGGGGGATCCAGGTTGGCTTCTGTTGGGATCGCCCTGAGGTCGCCGAACCGCAGGCCTATCCGCTTTACAGGCAGCTGCACCGCCCTTGCTCGGTCTCTGGCGATGCTGGCGACGTCTGCCGACGGACCTTCACCTGTTGGGGGTCCTGGGGGGAGGGGTGATGTCCCGCCTCGATCTTCTTTGGGGCTGGGGTAGCGTGGAGAAGACATCCTCCACGGTGAGCTGCCGGGGTCCTCTCTGCCGTCTCGCCCTGCTGCGGCTCCTGCTGCGAGTTGGCTGCCCCGGTGGGAGCACTGGGGTGTTCGGCTGTGCGGCGGCGAGGTCCTCTGGCTCAACCCCGAGGTCCCAGGTGAGGAGGTGGTTCGTCGGCGTCGAGTCGCCCTGTATCGGGACGAAGCGGGGGGCTGCAGGGACCTTTTAAAGGGCCCGACGGACGCGCGGGGTTTCTCCTCTGTCTCGCGGGGTCCGGACTGACTGCGAAGGGTGAAGGGTTGATGGGGGCGGCCCCAGCCTGGCCGATAGGGGTCTAATTCGGGGTGGCGCCTCCGCCTGTTGCGACGGCCCCACCGCCCTGAGAATAGGCTCTTCGGGTTCTGCAGATGGAGCTCGGCGCGGTGCGGAGGCGTCAACCCTTCCCCAGCCAGCCATGGCCAGACTGGGGGTGTCTCGCTCTCGCGCCTCGTCTGGCTGTCTTTCTGGCTGTGAGGTGGCCGTGCTCACGGGAGTCAGGAGTGACTCCGGAGCCGGTCTCCTTAGCGGCAAAGACCTCGGCCTTTGGATAGCCCCGGTGGCCGGTGTCAGGATTAGCGGTCTTGCGCTGGTCCACAGCATGGGCTGTCTGGGCGGGGTCTTCGGGGGAGACTGCCTGTGCTCGCCGCCCTCGGTTGGGGTGGTGGTAGCGCTGGTGGGCGTCGTTGGGCGGCTGACCTCCTGGAGCAATTCCTTCTCCTCGGCCTCTGTGATGCAGCAGTCCAATGGGCTGTCTGGCTGTGGGGGTCGGGGAGATTCTTCCTCCGGGTGGTCAATAGCCGCCACCTCCTCGGCTTTGCTGCTGGCCTCCCTTGTCGCTCAGGCGTTCGTCAGGCGGAGGTGCGCCGCCCTTGCCATGCGCTCTCGCCTCACCTCAATCTCGAATTGTGAGGGAGGTAGGAAGTCGGAGATGTTCTCCGGTTCCTCGTCTCCCCAGCTCCTCTTCTCCGGCTGTTGTGGGTTGTCCATGTCTAAAATTAAATTGATTTTAGTATGTTTGTTTGAGACGGGTGGGGATGGTTTTCCCATTCCCGGAGTACTTACGGAGGGTTTGGGAGATCTCGTGTGGCACATGCAGGCACTTGCTTGGGATATCGCGTTAGATTGAGGATAAGGTGAGTTAGTTAAGGGTTGCCTGGGGGCTACGTACCTTCGCAGGTCACTCACGTGCACCTTGGCAACTTTACGGCTTTTACCTTCGAGAGGTTCCTTTGGGTGATGGTAAAGGGGCCGTCGTATTTCGGGGCGAGTTTAGCGGAGAACTTCTCATTGCCCTTTGACAGGGGATGAGATTTCCTCATTACTAGGTCTCCTATCTGGAATTCTACAACTTTTCTCCCTCTATTGTACCGTTTACCCTGTTTGTCCCGTTCGTCATCGATGTATCTGGCTACCGAGTCTCGTAAGGCGTCTAATCTTTTCATCCTGTCCCCCCACACGGCCGGGTCCAATCTTATCTTTTTCGAGCCCCCCTCCCATTCTGCCCTTAGGCTTTTCACCGGTGTCGGGTGTCGGTCGTAGTTTATGGAATGCGGGTGAGGTTTTCAAGGTAGATTGTCTGGCTGTGTTGATCGCGTGTCTTAGTTCGTATAGATGTTTGTCCCAATGACTATGGTTCGTAGTGTAGGACGAGATCATCGTCTTGAGGGTGCGGTTGCTCCTTTCTACCGGGTTTGCTTGCAGATGATAAGGTGGAGTCGTTACGTGCATCACCCCATACTGCTCCAACGTCTCCGCTAAGTGTTTGTTGATGAATTCAGTTCCGTTATCGGTTAGCAAATACTCTGGCGTTTCCCATCTGAACAAAATTAATTCCTCAAATGCTCTGGCTATGGTTTTTCCAGTGGCCTGGCGCAACGGGTAGACTTCTATCCAGCGTGAGAAAAGATCTTGGAAGACTACCAAGTACGTATTCTGTCTGGAGCTTTTGGGAATTTCCATGAGGTCAGCTGCTACCACTGCCCACGGCCTCTCTACCAACCGTTTACCAATTAGTCCTTGAGGAGCCTGCTGTGAGATTTTGTAAGCCTGGCAAGTCTGGCAGCTTTTAATGAATTTGCACACGTCTTGGAATAATCCGGGCCAAAAATATTCTCTAGCGATCCTGTCGTATGTCTTTTCGATGCCTAAATGTCCGGCGGAGATTTCCGCGTGTGCGGTAGTTAACACTCTCTCCCGCAATTCTTCTGGCACAACTAACTTCCAGCCTTCGTCTGGGTGCGTGATCGGATCTAGCATCGGATCTTCTTTGTGTCGATACAGTTTATCGTTCTCGATACGCCACTCCGGGTAATGCGAGGGATTCTGTTCGACGTCGTTCTTCCGTCTTATGTACCATTTGTCTTCTATAGTCGTTGTGGTCGCTACTTCTGGCTCGATCATTCTGGATAAGGCGTCGGGGACGACATGATTCGTGCCGCTTCGATGGACTATATCGAAGTCCCATTGCTGGATTTCGATTGACCATCTAGCTAGCCGCCCTTTCGGTTCTTTAAGAGACCTGAGCCAGCGTAGTGCACTATGGTCGGTGATCACTGTAAAGTGATATCCTTCTACCTAAGGTCGCAGTTTTTGGATCGACCAAATGAGTGCCAGGCATTCTTTCTCGGTGGTCGTATAGTTTGTTTCAGGAGCTGTTAAGACTCGACTGACATAAACTATAGGATGTTCTCCGTCGTCGATGTCCTGTGTGAGAACGGCTCCAACTGCGTAATTGCTCGCATCGCACTGGATCGTAGAAGGTCTCGTAAAATCTGGTCTGGCTGTGGCAAGGGATAACTGTCTTTCTTGGTCACCATATTCAGTTCTATGTAGTTCACGCAAAACCTTTCAGTTCCGTCTGGCTTTGGTACTAACAGTGGTTGGCTGCAATAATCACTCGCTGATCTTTCGATTATCCCTAAACGCCTCAATTCGATTGCTGCCTTTTGAATCTCCTCAATCTTCCGAGGTGATCTCCTTCTTGCTTTGCATCTTATGGGTGTGGGGTCAGTGACGAGAATGTGATGTTCTGTTAGATCGGTGTAACCTAGCTCTCCACCGGTATTTTCTGGCAAGATACCGTCGACCAGCTGCTCTATCTCCTGTCTCTCCTCGTCGCTGAGTTCGGATATACCGGCGCTCTCGGCGATAATGACCGACGGGGATCTAGCTGTTGGTCTGTCGAATTCTGTCCATTTTCCTTCATTAGCTCGCCACCATCCTTTGTAGCTTGAATCTATTTTGAATGTGTCGCAGAAGTCTTTACCCAATATCTGGCACTCAGAGTTTCGCTTATTCCATCTAGCTCTAAATGAATGGGCAAAAATCCTAGGACTGGATTCAGTCCGCCAGTGACTGTCTAAATTGTCGTTGTGCAGGGTTTTAATCTCTTTTTGTACTTCTCAGCTATTCCCGAGCCTACTAAAGAAATTGTAGCCCCTGGGTCAAATAGTGCTCTGTATTCTTGTCCTCCTAAATCGACTCTTATATACTGTGGTGCAGAAGTTCTGACGTCTGGCACTGTATCATTGATGAGAGCCTCCACCGCAGCCTCAATCTTCCTTAATCTAGTATAATCTGTCTCTTCCATCAGATCAGTAATCTTTGTACGGATTATCCTCTCTTGGTTGTCTTCCAGCAACTCTTTCGCTTCGATAAGGTGCACCTCATCTTCGCTGGTGCTGCCGTCTTCTTCTTCTTCCGATCGGGTTTCCACGTTCGCAGCTTCCTCGATTTACGTGTCGCTTTGTCTGGCTGTAACTCTGGTCTCGCCGAAGTCCAAGGCTTGTACTAGTTTTCTGACCGTTTCCTTGTCCTGAATGTCTACTTTGGGTGAAGTTGACGTTATGGTCGACTCCGGTCTGAGATCTATTTGCGCCTCGTCCGCATAAGCTTTTCGGCTTTCCTGAATTCTGCCATTTCTTTTATCTTCTCCAGGCTCTCTTTTGAGAGTTCTTCGACGTCTTCTAGTCCATGACCACGAATCATTTCCTTCTCTACTCGAAAGCCTCGCTTCTTGTATAGTTGGATTTCTCGTTCTAGCTTAGTGTCTTCATCGCTACTCTCCATTGGCGCAGCCGGCGTCCCGTCTGGCTTAGATTCCGCGTCTCTGACCGTATTTGCTTTGACCGAGTC
>JACCIB010001376.1:0-37421 GCA_018906965.1 Philotrypesis tridentata
TTGCGGGAGACACATATTTGAAAAGCTGAGATCGAGAGCTTTCCAGAAACATATTGAATGGCTATATTTGGATCAACCGTTCCGAAGATATGGAGTCCGGAGGAAAACTAGGCAATTTCGGAAAATTTACCAAAAATTGCATATCAACCTTTTTTCGATTTCTGCTCGAACCAGCTTCCTCGCAGCGAATCGGGAGACACATATTTGAAAAGCTGAGATCGAGAGCTTTCCAAAAACATATTGAATGCCTATATTTGGATGAACCGTTCCGAAGATATGGAGTCCGGAAAAAAACTAGCTAAATTCGTAA
Organism: Philotrypesis tridentata; assembly: GCA_018906965.1. NCBI lineage: Eukaryota > Metazoa > Arthropoda > Insecta > Hymenoptera > Pteromalidae > Philotrypesis > Philotrypesis tridentata. The sequence goes on from JACCIB010001376.1 coordinate 311, forward strand.
AATTTACCAAAAATTGCATATCAACCTTTTTTCGATTTCTGCTCGAACCAGCTTCCTCGCAGCGAATCGGGAGACACATATTTGAAAAGCTGAGATCGAGAGCTTTCCAAAAACATATTGAACGCCTATATTTGGATGAACCGTTCCGAAGATATGGAGTCCGGAAAAAAACTAGCTAAAATTCGGAAAATTTACCAAAAATTGCATATCAACCTTTTTTCGATTTCTGCTCGAACCAGCTTCCTCGCAGCGAATCGGGAGACACATATTTGAAAAGCTGAGATCGAGAGCTTTCCAAAAACATATTGAATGCCTATATTTGGATGAACCGTTCCGAAGATATGGAGTCCGGAAAAAAACTAGCTAAATTCGTAAAATTTACCAAAAATTGCATATCAACCTTTTTTCGATTTCTGCTCGAACCAGCTTCCTCGCAGCGAATCGGGAGACACATATTTGAAAAGCTGAGATCGAGAGCTTTCCAAAAACATATTGAACGCCTATATTTGGATGAACCGTTCCGAAGATATGGAGTCATGAAAAACACTAGCTAAAATTCGGAAAATTTACCAAGAATTGCATATCAACCTTTTTTCGATTTCTGCTCGAACCAGCTTCCTCGCAGCGAATCGGGAGACACATATTTGAAAAGCTGAGATCGAGAGCTTTCCAAAAACATATTGAACTGCCTATATTTGGATGAACCGTTCCGAAGATATGGAGTCCGGAAAAACACTAGCTAAATTCGGAAAATTTACCAAAAATTGCATATCAACCTTTTTTCGATTTCTGCTCGAACCAGCTTCCTCGCAGCGAATCGGGAGACACATATTTGAAAAGCTGAGATCGAGAGCTTTCCAAAAACATATTGAACGGCCTATATTTGGATGAACCGTTCCGAAGATATGGAGTCATGAAAAACACTAGCTAAAATCGGAAAATTTACCAAGAATTGCATATCAACCTTTTTTCGATTTCTGCTCGAACCAGCTTCCTCGCAGCGAATCGGGAGACACATATTTGAAAAGCTGAGATCGAGAGCTTTCCAAAAACATATTGAACGGCCTATATTTGGATGAACCGTTCCGAAGATATGGAGTCCGGAAAAACACTAGCTAAAATCGGAAAATTTACCAAAAATTGCATATCAACCTTTTTTCGATTTCTGCTCGAACCAGCTTCCTCGCAGCGAATCGGGAGACACATATTTGAAAAGCTGAGATCGAGAGCTTTCCAAAAACATATTGAACGGCTATATTTGGATGAACCGTTCCGAAGATATGGAGTCATGAAAAACACTAGCTAAAATCGGAAAATTTACCAAGAATTGCATATCAACCTTTTTTCGATTTCTGCTCGAACCAGCTTCCTCGCAGCGAATCGGGAGACACATATTTGAAAAGCTGAGATCGAGAGCTTTCCAGAAACATATTGAATGCCTATATTTGGATGAACCGTTCCGAAGATATGGAGTCCGGAAAAAAACTAGCTAAATTCGGAAAATTTACCAAAAATTGCATATCAACCTTTTTTCGATTTCTGCTCGAACCAGCTTCCTCGCAGCGAATCGGGAGACACATATTTGAAAAGCTGAGATCGAGAGCTTTCCAAAAACATATTGAACGGCCTATATTTGGATGAACCGTTCCGAAGATATGGAGTCCGGAAAAAACTAGCTAAATTCGGAAAATTTACCAAAAATTGCATATCAACCTTTTTTCGATTTCTGCTCGAACCAGCTTCCTCGCAGCGAATCGGGAGACACATATTTGAAAAGCTGAGATCGAGAGCTTTCCAAAAACATATTGAACGCCTATATTTGGATGAACCGTTCCGAAGATATGGAGTCATGAAAAACACTAGCTAAAATCGGAAAATTTACCAAGAATTGCATATCAACCTTTTTTCGATTTCTGCTCGAACCAGCTTCCTCGCAGCGAATCGGGAGACACATATTTGAAAAGCTGAGATCGAGAGCTTTCCAAAAACATATTGAACGCCTATATTTGGATGAACCGTTCCGAAGATATGGAGTCAGGAAAAAAACTAGCTAAAATCGTAAAATTTACCAAAAATTGCATATCAACCTTTTTTCGATTTCTGCTCGAACCAGCTTCCTCGCAGCGAATCGGGAGACACATATTTGAAAAGCTGAGATCGAGAGCTTTCCAAAAACATATTGAACGGCCTATATTTGGATGAACCGTTCCGAAGATATGGAGTCATGAAAAACACTAGCTAAATCGGAAAATTTACCAAGAATTGCATATCAACCTTTTTTCGATTTCTGCTCGAACCAGCTTCCTCGCAGCGAATCGGGAGACACATATTTGAAAAGCTGAGATCGAGAGCTTTCCAAAAACATATTGAACGGCTATATTTGGATGAACCGTTCCGAAGATATGGAGTCCGGAAAAAACTAGCTAAATTCGTAAAATTTACCAAAAATTGCATATCAACCTTTTTCGATTTCTGCTCGAACCAGCTTCCTCGCAGCGAATCGGGAGACACATATTTGAAAAGCTGAGATCGAGAGCTTTCCAAAAACATATTGAACGCCTATATTTGGATGAACCGTTCCGAAGATATGGAGTCATGAAAAACACTAGCTAAAATCGGAAAATTTACCAAGAATTGCATATCAACCTTTTTTCGATTTCTGCTCGAACCAGCTTCCTCGCAGCGAATCGGGAGACACATATTTGAAAAGCTGAGATCGAGAGCTTTCCAAAAACATATTGAATGCCTATATTTGGATCAACCGTTCCGAAGATATGGAGTCCGGAGGAAAACTAGGCAATTTCGGAAAATTTACCAAAAATTGCATATCAACCTTTTTTCGATTTCTGCTCGAACCAGCTTCCTCGCAGCGAATCGGGAGACACATATTTGAAAAGCTGAGATCGAGAGCTTTCCAAAAACATATTGAACGGCTATATTTGGATGAACCGTTCCGAAGATATGGAGTCCGGAAAAAAACTAGCCAATTTCGGAAAATTTCCCAGAAATTGCATATCAACCTTTTTTCGATTTCTGCTCGAACCAGCTTCCTCGCAGCGAATCGGGAGACACATATTTGAAAAGCTGAGATCGAGAGCTTTCCAAAAACATATTGAACGCCTATATTTGGATGAACCGTTCCGAAGATATGGAGTCATGAAAAACACTAGCTAAAATCGGAAAATTTACCAAGAATTGCATATCAACCTTTTTCGATTTCTGCTCGAACCAGCTTCCTCGCAGCGAATCGGGAGACACATATTTGAAATGCTGAGATCGAGAGCTTTCCAAAAACATATTGAACGGCTATATATGGATGAACCGTTCTGAAGATATGGAGTCATGAAATATCACTAGCCAAAATCGCAAAATTTTCCAAAAATTGCATATCAACCTTGTTTTGTTTTCTGCTTGAACCAACTTCCTCGCAGCGAATCAGGAGAAACATATTTGAAGAGCTGAGATCGAGAGCTTTCCAAAAACATATTGAACGGCTATATTTGGATGAACCGTTCCGAAGATATGGAGTCCGGAGGAAAACTAGGCAATTTCGAAAAATTTACCAAAAATTGCATATCAACCTTTTTTCCATTTCTGCTCGAACCGGCTTCCTCGCAGCGAATCGGGAGACACATATTTGAAAAGCTGAGATCGAGAGCTTTCCATAAACATATTGAACGGCTATATTTGGATGAACCGTTCCGAAGATATGGAGTCCGGAAAAAAACTAGCCAATTTCGGAAAATTTCCCAGAAATTGCATATCAACGTTTTTCGATTTCTGCTCGAACCAGCTTCCTCGCAGCGAATCGGGAGACACATATTTGAAAAGCTGAGATCGAGAGCTTTCCAAAAACATATTGAACGCCTATATTTGGATGAACCGTTCCGAAGATATGGAGTCATGAAAAACACTAGCTAAAATCGGAAAATTTACCAAGAATTGCATATCAATCTTTTTCGATTTCTGCTCGAACCAGCTTCCTCGCAGCGAATCGGGAGACACATATTTGAAATGCTGAGATCGAGAGCTTTCCAAAAACATATTGAACGGCTATATATGGATGAACCGTTCTGAAGATATGGAGTCATGAAATATCACTAGCCAAAATCGCAAAATTTTCCAAAAATTGCATATCAACCTTGTTTTGTTTTCTGCTTGAACCAACTTCCTCGCAGCGAATCGGGAGAAACATATTTGAAGAGCTGAGATCGAGAGCTTTCCAAAAACATATTGAACGGCTATATTTGGATGAACCGTTCCGAAGATATGGAGTCATGAAAAACACTAGCTAATATCGGAAAATTTACCAAGAATTGCATATCAACCTTTTTCTGATTTCTGCTCGAACCAGCTTCCTCGCAGCGAATCGGGAGACACATATTTGAAAAGCTGAGATCGAGAGCTTTCCAGAAACATATTGAATGGCTATATTTGGATCAACCGTTCCGAAGATATGGAGTCCGGAGGAAAACTAGCTAACATCGTAAATATTACCAAAAATTGCATATCAACCTTTTTTCGATTTCTGCTCGAACCAACTTCCTCGCAGCGAATCGGGAGACACATATTTGAAAAGCTGAGATCGAGAGCTTTTCAAAAACATATTGAACGGCTATATTTGGATGAACCGTTCCGAAGATATGGAGTCCGGAGGAAAACTAGGCAATTTCGGAAAATTTACCAAAAATTGCATATCAACCTTTTTTCGATTTCTGCTCGAACCAGCTTCCTCGCAGCGAATCGGGAGACACATATTTGAAAAGCTGAGATCGAGAGCTTTCCAAAAACATATTGAACGGCTATATTTGGATGAACCGTTCCGAAGATATGGAGTCCGGAGGAAAACTAGCTAAAATCGGAAAATTTACCAAAAATTGCATATCAACCTTTTTTCGATTTCTGCTCGAACCAACTTCCTCGCAGCGAATCGGGAGACACATATTTGAAAAGCTGAGATCGAGAGCTTTCCAAAAACATATTGAACGGCTATATTTGGATGAACCGTTCCGAAGATATGGAGTCATGAAAAACACTAGCTAAATCGGAAAATTTACCAAGAATTGCATATCAACCTTTTTTCGATTTCTGCTCGAACCAGCTTCCTCGCAGCGAATCGGGAGACACATATTTGAAATGCTGAGATCGAGAGCTTTCCAAAAACATATTGAACGGCTATATTTGGATGAACCGTTCTGAAGATATGGAGTCATGAAATATCACTAGCCAAAATCGGAAAATTTACCAAAAATTGCATATCAACCTTGTTTTGTTTTCTGCTTGAACCAACTTCCTCGCAGCGAATCGGGAGAAACATATTTGAAGAGCTGAGATCGAGAGCTTTCCAAAAACATATTGAACGGCTATATTTGGATGAACCGTTCCGAAGATATGGAGTCATGAAAAACACTAGCTAATATCGGAAAATTTACCAAGAATTGCATATCAACCTTTTTCTGATTTCTGCTCGAACCAGCTTCCTCGCAGCGAATCGGGAGACACATATTTGAAAAGCTGAGATCGAGAGCTTTCCAAAAACATATTGAATGCCTATATTTGGATGAACCCTTCCGAAGATATGGAGTCCGGAAAAAAACTAGCTAACATCGTAAAAATTACCAAAAATTGCATATCAACCTTTTTTCGATTTCTGGTCGAACCAACTTCCTCGCAGCGAATCGGGAGACACATATTTGAAAAGCTGAGATCGAGAGCTTTCCAAAAACATATTGAACGCCTATATTTGGATGAACCGTTTCGAAGATATGGAGTCAAGAAAAACACTAGCTAAAATCGGAAAATTTACCAAGAATTGCATATCAACCTTTTTTCGATTTCTGCTCGAACCAGCTTCCTCGCAGCGAATCGGGAGACACACATTTGAAAAGCTGAGATCGAGAGCTTTCCAAAAACATATTGAATGCCTATATTTGGATCAACCGTTCCGAAGATATGGAGTCCGGAAAAAAACTAGCTAAATTCGTAAAATTTACCAAAAATTGCATATCAACCTTTTTTCGATTTCTGCTCGAACCAGCTTCCTCGCAGCGAATCGGGAGACACATATTTGAAAAGCTGAGATCGAGAGCTTTCCAAAAACATATTGAACGCCTATATTTGGATGAACCGTTCCGAAGATATGGAGTCATGAAAAACACTTGCTAAAATCGGAAAATTTACCTAGAATTGCATATCAACATTTTTTCGATTTCTGCTCGAACCAGCTTCCTCGCAGCGAATCGGGAGACACATATTTGAAAAGCTGAGATCGATAGCTTTCCAAAAACATATTGAACGGCTATATTTGGATGAACCGTTTCGAAGATATGGAGTCATGAAAAACACTAGCTAAAATCGGAAAATTTACCAAGAATTGCATATCAACCTTTTTCCGATTTCTGCTCGAGCCAGCTTCCTCGCAGCGAATCGGGAGACACATATTTGAAAAGCTGAGATCGAGAGCTTTCCAAAAACATATTGAACGCCTATATTTGGATGAACCGTTCCGAAGATATGGAGTCATGAAAAACACTTGCTAAAATCGGAAAATTTACCTAGAATTGCATATCAACATTTTTTCGATTTCTGCTCGAACCAGCTTCCTCGCAGCGAATCGGGAGACACATATTTGAAAAGCTGAGATCGATAGCTTTCCAAAAACATATTGAACGGCTATATTTGGATGAACCGTTTCGAAGATATGGAGTCATGAAAAACACTAGCTAAAATCGGAAAATTTACCAAGAATTGCATATCAACCTTTTTCCGATTTCTGCTCGAGCCAGCTTCCTCGCAGCGAATCGGGAGACACATATTTGAAATGCTGAGATCGAGAGCTTTCCAAAAACATATTGAACGGCTATATTTGGATGAACCGTTCCGAAGATATGGAGTCCGGAAAAAAACTAGCCAATTTCGGAAAATTTCCCAGAAATTGCATATCAACGTTTTCCGATTTCTGCTCGAACCAGCTTCCTCGCAGCGAATCGGGAGAATCATATTTGAAAAGCTGAGATCGAGAGCTTTCCAAAAACATATTGAACGCCTATATTTGGATGAACCGTTCCGAAGATATGGAATTGTCACGTACGAGCTTTTGGGCTCAGGTGACCGCCGGCGAAGCTGAGGTAGCACCTCGCGCGGGAGCGCGTGAGCCGGAGCGTTCTCACGCACAAAGTGCAAGCTTGCACTTTGTGCTGGAGACTGCAGCCTCCGACTTGTCGCATCGGAGGCTTCGCAGGCAGAACACCGGCGACCGCAGAACAGAGCAGAGCTCTCCTAATTCACGAATAAAGACCTCCAACTCCAACTTGGCCTTCTCACTCCAAGACGCAACACCCCTACATCACATCTGGCATCCCTTGGGGGACTTGGACGCTAAGTCGGTCCAAGCGAAGTTCGGAAAGGAATTAGGAAAATTGTGCATTTTTTTCCCCGAGTTCGGACGAACCCCGCGCGACTTCGACGCCGTGGAAGTTCGCATTCGATCAGTGAACAACTGAAGAGCAGCAACACGTGCTTCAGGAATTTTTCCTTATTCGTCCGTCCATCCGAACGGGAAAAAGCTCGGGTCGCCGAGGCTCGGAAAATTTTTTTTTTTTCTCTCTTTCCGAGCTCAAAAACATTTTTAATAAGCGGAGCATCGGACGATATATCACCGCTCCCGTGTGAACCGTAATAAGTGAATAGTGCAGTGCTCGTGGACTAGTCTTCAGCTGGTGTCAATCATCAAGTAAATAGAAAGAAAAAGGGACAACATAATTTGACACATTAGCCAGTGGAACCAGCGCCAGCCGACTACGCTACATCAGTGCAGCGAATAAGTACGAGTTTGCCAAAGAACTCAGGAGGCCACAAGACACAAACCATAAAGACGAGCACCGCCAGCAGCGAGTTCACACAACAACACGTGCCCCGCTCAGCAACGTCTGAGCGAGAGCTAACCTTCGCAATCGCCGGCGAGCGTGCGAAGTCCGCAAAGCCGACCTCGGCCAACCAAGCTCGCCTGAGCCACCGAGGGACATCCCAGGGACCATACCGCTGGGGACGTCACAGCAGCAGGACCAGCCACACCCACCGTCGCAGCAGTCAGCACCGCAGCAGCCAATACCGCCCTACCGTCCAGTCATCAACATCATGCGAGCTTCCAGCATCGTCATCGCTTTGTAAGTACGCTTGGATTGTTCACTCGGCTTGGCATTCGCGAATTATTTACCTTCGCCTTTCATTCGGTATTCGCGATTTAGAACCCATAGAAACCGAAACGTTTCACGCGAACTTCCGCGCAAATCACGCGAATCAAGCTAATGAAAACAGCGAAGAGCATAACGGGGCCGCGCTCCCAGCGAGGCAACGGTGACGGCGAAAAGCGCAACAAAGCGGAGAGCGATCCCGAGACAAAAAAAAGATTATTGCAGGCACGCAAAATTTTTTTAAATTATAACCGACTGTCGCCGGACACGCAGCGACGATTGCGGCGCACACTGAGTCAGGAAAGTGTGCAGTCGGTCCCCTCAAGCGAGAGCCGAAAAAGAGACGCGCGGATGGCCGACGGCTGGAACGAGATGCGCGATAACCTATTGGATAGACATAGGGATAAGCCGCGCGATAGCAATCCCACACAATTCTCGGTGGATGAGAGCCGCGAGTCAGCAAGAGCAGCGGATCCCACAGTACAGCCGGGATCGCCGACAGGCGCCGGGGCAATCTATGGCGAGGCAGCAAGCGAAGATCCGCTGGGGATCACCGAATTACGCCTCCGAATCGACGGGTTAGACATCGGCACAGAGCGTTGGGAGAGCGTTTGGGGCCCACTCGGCAAACCATTCAAAACCACCGATCGTCTCAGAATCGGCGAGCGCTGCATGGCGGGCGTCGGCAACCTGCTCGAAATTAAAAATATCGCGAACGTTAAAGTATCGGACCTAGCAGCGTCCGAAACTCGATCCATCGACGAGCGAGAAGTGGCAGCGCAAATTCGCGAAATGAGCCGTGCACAGGGGCTATCGTTCGACCGAATCTCGGTAACCGGCCGCGATGCAGCACAGGACAATCCGCGCAAGGAGCAAGCGAGTGGCGACCGGTTGCTCTTCACGAGCGCGGAAAGCGCCGATGCCGAAACGATGGCGTTGATCGCGCGAGTGCTGGCTAACCGTACACGGGACGAAATCTTCAACATCATGCGCGCGGGCATGGCGAACGATGCCACGAGCAACGCGAAAGCGCGCGTGAGCGGAGGCGACGGGATCGCAACCAGCTCTGTGAGAAGCCTTGAGGTCGAGAAAACCCCTGTAACGAAAGAAAATTTTCCGTTCTGATCTTGCCCTCTACTACATGGCGACTCGACACAGATCATGAGCGTTAGGCACGTGTTATTTGCCAAAGGCTTAAAACTGAACTTGAGTTTTTCCCAAATTCTCGTATCATCTCGCGATGGCATGACAATGCGAGTGGGCGTAGATAACGGGATTAACTAGATTTCATGAGCCACGCGTAGGCATAGTGTTCAAGGATTATGCGTTTATGACAGTCTTTTCTTGGTAACCCCTTCTATGAAAAATCCGTAAAAAAACGAGAGACGAACCCCGTATAAATAGGCCAAGTTTTCGCTGGCCTAACCAGTATTCCGCAGAATCGCTACACTGGTAGCCCGAGTACTCACTGACTCTAACTTCGTACTGCGCCTCAGCATCGAAGAAGAGTACCGCGACCTCGCTATCCGGAAGCGACCGCGAACAACACATCACTCATAGCAGTACTTGAGTATATGCTAGTGATAGTTACATATTCAAAGGGTTCGTCATTGTCCAGGACCAAGCTACGTGTGTAGGAGCCCGAGCCGACGCTGTATAAAATTGTAATTACGAAAAATAAATCGCTTTCAAGGTCAAAGTCCAGCACTTCGATTTATTCCAACCCAGCCACCAAAAGGTAAGCGAGTATACCTCTCTTTTCAAATAGTAAATTAAACACGCGCAGAGCATCTCAAAACTCTGAACCGATTCTCACCCACCGCGATCGTCAGCCACGCGACCGTCGGTATAATCAATATACACTACGAGCCTCGATCTGTACAAACCGCTCGGTACAGATCGTCCAAAATCTCGCGTCGCCCGAACAAAGTGCTTCGCGAATAGAAATCATATTCTCAAACAATTATTCTCTGCGATTTCCTACTCAGGACGTCACAGAGAATAAAAACTGGTGCCCAGCGGTGGGATCAGTTTATCGCGTCTATTATTATCAAACGAAGAGATTATACTTTAGCAAGTACTGCAAGTACCAGCCGCAAAATTCCTTTGGCTAAAAATTTAAATCGGGAAATAGTGTTAACGCAACCGTACTGTAGAGTCAACGGCACGACACTCTCTCGTAAGAAAACGTTTTTTTTTAAAAAAACAATCAATTCCTGCTCCGCAATTGAAAGAGCAAATAAGATCAATCTTATTTTTTCTACTCACTTGCCGGATAGTTTTAAGATATTTTATTTACCATTATTTTTTAGAATATATACACATATATTTCTCGCATAAGAGTTTTCTTTCCAAATCTATCCCGTCATCCTCGACGCAATTAAATTTTCCATTTATAATATACTAAGATAATCTATAGCATAATACACTTCACAGTGCTAAATTCAAAAAAATATAAAAAAATCCCAATAACAATTGTCCCAATTCACATGCAACATTGAACGAAACACAAGTCAAGGTGTATTCCAAAGACAACTTTTATTCCGCACTAATACTATTACGAGACATACGTCACGCACACACACACAACACATACGAATTTTCGGACTCGAAAGAAAAATCTAAGCACGACGACAGACACACACAGATCTATGCGTATGAGCACGAAAAATAGCGCGCGCCTAATCATTGAGCAAACAGAGTCGCGCAGCGGTATTCCCAAGTCCGCCGTAGCATCTAATCCTAAGCAAACAAAGCCATAGTCGAGAAGCCACAGCGAAATAGAAGTAGAGTCAAAAGTAACATCAAATCTTAAAGCAACTCGATTTTTCTCTTGCACCGATTCTCTTATCATTTTTTACGCATATATTAAAATCTTTCTACTGCTAATCTTTTCCAAAGAACTTATTATCCAACGATAAAATTCGAGTATTCAAACTCTCGCTTTTACATTTTGCATCCGATAAATCTATTCCAAAAAAAAAATCCACAATCCATCCTTGAGACAACTGGATAGTTGCTCATCCCAGACTTAGGCTTATTAGCAGTCACTCTATCCTTTCCTAAAAAATCCGCAATCCATCCTTGAGACAACTGGATAGTTGCTCGTCCCGGACTTAGGCTTATTAGCAGTCACTCTATCCTTTCCTAAAAAGCAAAATACCCTAACCTACCTTGGAAGGATTTATCAGATGAAATTTATTAAATGAAAAGAAAATTGATAAATAAATAGAATCATGATAACAATAAAATCACTGAACTCAAATAGACAGCAGAGTAACAATTGCTCCTTGTTCGGAATTTTGTTACAAAATATGACTCAAATTAATTAACATCACTATGTATGATCTACGTATACCTAATTGCATGAAAGACCCGTATGAATATCATCGGGCTAAAGAAAAAATGATCGACTTGTTCAATATACGCATGTATACACGCGAGTTAGTATACGATTATGAACAGCGAATATGGGAAGCGTTTTCAGAAGTAGAAGATCAGTTAGAAAAAGCTATCCCTGAAAGGTGCTACTGTGACGATATTTTATATCAGATCTATAAGTATTTACCCGAAATATTTTACCATGGTCTTACATGCGAGATTAAAAATCGGATGCCCAAGTATTACCTCAACTTCGATGAGTTAAAACGATTCGCGTCACGTGCCGAGAAAAGCATACGGTCGGAAATACTATTCTTTAACTTTTTATTATACAACGAGATCTTAACTGCATATGCACAAGCATCAACAAATAACATCCAAAATACAACCGAAAAGGCAAATCCTGCAATTGAACCTCAAAATAAAATGGCATCAACAATTACACACAAACGCAAAACTCTAAACCGAATTTCGATCAATTTAACGAAAAATAAGCGCCGAAAGGTATTCAACAAACAAAAAGCATTTTTGTATATCCGCGCGGAAAATAAAACTGACCTTAAAACCAGCAAAATAAAGAAAATCAAAGCGCGCCTCCCCAACGAAATAAATCAAGACGTTTATATCGGAAATCAAATTAATATTTCCACTCCCATTGCTAATATCGCGTCCGCAGTAACTAAACAAACGGCTCGCGTAAAAACAAAAATTGCAATCCGAACACCTTTAAACAAAGCTTTCAGCTTACCATATGCTAAAAAACCATCTAACCTAAACATCGACCAAAATGCCCAAAATATCACTGTGCAATACTTAAGAAACGTTGTGCGGTCGATAATATGTCAAAAACGTGCATCATGCGACTTGCGGATCGCCATCGCAAGTATAATATAATTTAGACCAGTGCTAAACTGGCCAAAAATAAAATTCGTACCGACACTTATCCCAAGTACATAGATAAGTATCAAAGGCAACTACTAGTTTTCTTTAAAACCCCTAATGTACTTATCCACTTATTTGCTTAAATATTTGAGCCACAAACTTATTTTTCCTGTATCATTTCTTATTAATGCAAAAATTGAATTCACAAACATTGCCAAAGGAAAGCAATATTTCTTTGGTCAGGTAAATAAAACAAATTGGTTTTCGAAATATCTACGATCTTGAAATTTTCAGTAAAAAGTGTCAATGCGTCCATTTTGCCTTAATACTACAAGTAAAATGTTTCAGATATCAGCTATTGCACTTATTATTATTTTTCATTACTAACTACTATTATTATTATTATTATTTTCATTCCTGTTAATTTCGTCAAAAATCTGAGTCATGCTGATGAATAAATTCCTACCATTAATTAAAATCACAATACTAGTATCCAAACTATAACAACCAAAAAGGGGATCTATTTTTTCAGGTCAAAAAAAAAAAAAACTAATTTCCTTTCAAACTTGTCCAACAAATCTCGAAAATTTTGAATAAAGTAATGAAGACCGAGTAAAATCATCCCCAAGTGAAATTTCAGAGCAGCCTTATGCTCACAGATTATTTGAAGTATTTTATCTCTGTGTATAATAAAACACGCGGCTAGCAAACACAGAATAATCAAGAGTAAATCTATCCAAAGACAGTCCTACTGTCGACTTGCACTCACTCCTTTCTGTTTTCACTTCACCGCCGCTATCACTAACATATACTTCAAATAAAACCGATTCAAACCATCAAGTATGCCCGTAAAAGCAAATTCTCTCCGGACTAATTATAACACATTAGTTAACTGCCAATACTTAAATCATATTTATACTCTACTATTTGAATCGAGCTATGATCTACACAACCTTTAACTGTTACCTAACTTGTAGAACCAAATTGAGTACGTCTAATAAATGTCAAAAACGCTTCACAAATATACTATCGACACTCTCCGAGCCCCACGGAAAACAATGCAGAATCAAGCATACATTCTCCATGATCTTCCGAAAGAGCATGGAAAATAATTATTTTCAACAGAAATATACCAACGCTGACTCAAGAACAGAATAAAAGTAAAAAGAAAAAAATGTTCAATTGTTTTCTTGTTTATTTTAATAAGTTACGCGTGTGAAAATTCCAAATCAATATTGGCGATAGGTTCGAAGGTAAAGTTTTCCGAAGTTGATTTACCGATATTCAAACGTTAAACTAAACACCTTTTTCTAAACCTGACATCCCATCAACCACCAATTACATGACAACTAAATTTTATATTCACGCATTATAAATCGTATATTTCTACAATTAGACTTTCGGCGCATAAAAAACAAGCAAAAATTTCCACAAAACTTAAAAATTATTTCAGATATTTCTCTCGGAAAATAAATTTTTGAGTATAATCTTGCCTACTAACGTAAAATCAAAATTTTCCAAAAACTTCGCAGAAATACTAAAAACATATGAGTCCCCTTGACCTTTTCAAATGTTTTATACGACACATAAGCAAAAAAAAATTATAGCGTCCACATACTTATATAATTAACGAACCAAGCTGTACATGCTCAGCCATAATTCAATTTATAGAGTCTTCCTAATAGCAAAATAGACATTTGGCACACTAGTTATTTATAGGTAAAAGAAAGGTATTAGTAACTAAACAAAATAATTCCCAAAAATAGGCGAAAAATTATAAAGGCAAATCAAAATGATCCATAAATAGTACAAAGTTAACAACGATTGCATAAGAATATAGCGTCATATTTTATCTTCTCTATCTGAGCAAAATTTTACGAACCCCGCCGACAGTCAGTCCATCGAGGACGATGCACACACCTTGACAGGGGAGGGGAACAACCTGATTAACTGTACCAGCAAATCGGTTTTTAAAAAAAAAAAAAAAAAAAAAGAGAAAAAAAAACAAATAAATAAAATAAAAAAACAAATTAATTAAATAAATCAACGCAAACCAGCCAAGTCCCTGGTACTAGCCTCCTAAACAGTTTTTTTTCCACTTGCACAAATACATACCAAACAATACATTGAAATGCTAATAACATAAAGACTAATCAATCTTCACATAATTACGAAAAAGCTAAGCCACTGGTCATTGATAAATACCAGTTATTTGCTGAGTTACGAATTTGTCAAAAAAAAAAAACTGCATAAAAAAAAAGGAATGAACCTCAATATCTCTTATCCTAAAAAGTTTCATAAGTTGCACGAACATACAGTTCAAGATATGTGGATAATGTACTATTTTCCTAAATTTTAAGTGCATCGAAGCATTCTTACTCTCGTAATCGCTGAAAAACCGAAAAACGTTTTTTTTCTCAAATTTGTTATAGTGAATTTTAGTATCATATATCTGCAAACATTCAACAAAGAATATAATTTCTTCTACATAATTGAATGATTAATTTTCAAGTTAGAAGCGCTCTTACATAAAACATGTTTTCATTCATAACCTAGAAACTTTAGCAGCAACCGAAAAACATTTCGGGTTGAAATGTTGATATTTTAATTCTCTTGAAAGTGGTTTTTGTACCATTTAAAAATACGCAAAATTACTTTTAAAATACATAAGATAAAAACTAAAAAAAAAGACCATGTTGGTGTACATGCAAAAATTATTGAATTTACATTATTATATTCTGCTACTAAAAATCTTATCCATTATAGTTTCACTTGAAAGACCGAAAATATAAGTCGAGACCAGTTTTGTAGAAGGAAACGCGCATTAAGTAAATAGTGTCAAGTAATAGCTTTCAATCGAAATACATAAAACACGTATACGATTACACATTAATCCACACCCCAACCTCTCTACCATCTAAACTATTCCTAACCTTTTGTCCTTACATAAAGAGAGTGTTATGCCGAAAAAGAATTTCTAACTGCTCCGAGATTTGATAAACTCGAAATTATTTGCAAAAGAAAACCTATATTTCATGGACCTTGACTATGCAAACACAACGCGATAAATATATTTCGAGAACAAAAATCTGCTCGATTATCATTCCTTCAATCTTTATAAATAGAAAATGATGAAACATGTACCATCATTATAACCTTCTAAAGAAAGTATAGAAATGATTAATATTGATTCACGTAACATCCGAATAGCAAAAACGTTTTGAACTATCCAAGCAAATTCTCAAAGATCTTTTTCAAGTCAAATTACAGTTAAAAATTATTGAAAATGTTACCTTACACCGAAAAATCGCACTCGTTAAACGAGACGCGAAAAAAGGCATATCAAAGGTAAAACAATTATACAAGAAAGAAACTGTATACAATATGATTTAAAACATCTTGTTTTCTTTCGACCTAAAATTTAAAAAATAAGAAAAAAATAAATAAATGATAATATAAGACGTTACAGTCTTTACCTTAAAATAAACCTTCAAGAAATCACCTTTGAGTTTTCAAATGACAAAGAAACTTGTGTATAAAAACTATTTCTATCATTCACATACTGCTTGACTTGAAGAGATAGACTAGTTTATTTCTTACTAAAAATCGTAATTCCAACGACTCGAAAAAGATTTTTGACCATACTGCGCCAACTAATGATACATGAGAATAATTATTTTTCTCAAAATACTAAAACTTTATTTTTATGTTGCAGATATAACCAAGGAATTATCAAATTATTAACTATAATTTTCTTACAGAATGCGGTCAATTCACCCTTTTTCAGTCACATACAACTTAAAAACAACGTGGCTGAACAGGGGTTAAATTTGCCTATTAGCACTATACTCGCCTCAGTCATTGAAGCTGCTCAACAAACAGTTTGCTCTTCATTATTTACTCGTCCTACGTTACGTATGAAGCGGATAAATAATGAAATTAATCTTCAAAGAACCTTTAACAAAATACTATATATATATATATATATATGTCAACTATACATCTTGTAAAACAATGACTTAAGGTTAAGATTTTATCAATACCAACGAAAACTCGTCCTTCAATTAAGCAAACCGTTGCTATATCGTCCCGAGCAGAAATTCACGACTAAGAGAGGTCAAATGTATATTGTTTAGACTGATGAGCTAATCAACAACCACCGGCGAACAGAAAAACCGTCTTGAAGAAAGCGATATCTCTAGTATCGCAATGTTACTCTTTGACAAAGAACGAACACGCACCATTGATGGACAATCTATCATACTCTGTAACAACGACTCGTGTCGACATTACAACCTCTTCTCAGCAACAACCAGCATCAGCAGCATCACACAAGATGACAATGGACTAACATTCCATCACCCACCTTCGATTAAAATAACGATAGATTGGCACCACTGCCTCCACCGCCGAAAATAACAACAGTTTGTCAAACTCGTGATCGCAGGTTCTGTAGTAGATATAAATTCAATAATATGTAACTCGGATGGAAAATCAACGGATTAATAGACCCTAAGGAGGCAGCCACTAACTTTTTAATTAGAAATCACCTTGATTGTCCACCCGAGCCGATCTTATCGAGAGTAGCAAACGAAGTAGTACACTTTCTTCCAACAGAAGCATCTTAAGAAAAAAAAAACAAATAGAAACAGAATAAAGGGTATAAAATACAATATGTAGTAAATCTAACCGTTAAAATGTAACATGGACATTGGTAACTCTGGCAATGGAAGGTAGTAAATAAAAAAGAAAAAAAAATTTTAAATCCATATAATTAACACCTCGACAGCCAACATGTTGATGCAAACAGATAGCTATGAATCCTAACCAGTACCAATATCCCAAGCAGAGACATTGCTTCAGTACACCATTGAGAGAAGCGATATTTAAGGCGAATGATATTTTCTGCAAAACACAAGTTTGATTAAAGGTAACAATCTATTCACAGGCAAACCAATTTAAGGACAGAATGTCCAAATAAGATCCTGTCGAAAATCCTTGAATCATCAACCTGTCTCTAACACACTAGCTTACTCTCTCAAAACAACTGGTCAAAACAAACTGAGGCTCAAAAACTCTGATTCCACCCTCTCTTGAATCCAATTACCAGCAAATCTGCAATCACATCATCATGTTCAGGTCTCTACCAAATAACTAATTCAAATGAACCCCTTTGCCAAGGGAAACCATGTCTGTTGCTATGTACTACGTAGTCTGCGAATCGAACCATGTAACGTGACCCAGAATAATACGAAATTACGAATGCAAGTATAGCCTTACATACATAACCAACGGCGATGGGTAGAATTAGTAAAAATTTATTCTTGTGAATCTGAGTCGAATCGCCTGTCATTGTCGAGGACGACAATTTTTTCGGCTTGGGAGGTGTAACGAAAGAAAATTTTCCGTTCTGATCTTGCCCTCTACTACATGGCGACTCGACACAGATCATGAGCGTTAGGCACGTGTTATTTGCCAAAGGCTTAAAACTGAACTTGAGTTTTTCCCAAATTCTCGTATCATCTCGCGATGGCATGACAATGCGAGTGGGCGTAGATAACGGGATTAACTAGATTTCATGAGCCACGCGTAGGCATAGTGTTCAAGGATTATGCGTTTATGACAGTCTTTTCTTGGTAACCCCTTCTATGAAAAATCCGTAAAAAAACGAGAGACGAACCCCGTATAAATAGGCCAAGTTTTCGCTGGCCTAACCAGTATTCCGCAGAATCGCTACAGTGGTAGCCCGAGTACTCACTGACTCTAACTTCGTACTGCGCCTCAGCATCGAAGAAGAGTACCGCGACCTCGCTATCCGGAAGCGACCGCGAACAACACATCACTCATAGCAGTACTTGAGTATATGCTAGTGATAGTTACATATTCAAAGGGTTCGTCATTGTCCAGGACCAAGCTACGTGTGTAGGAGCCCGAGCCGACGCTGTATAAAATTGTAATTACGAAAAATAAATCGCTTTCAAGGTCAAAGTCCAGCACTTCGATTTATTCCAACCCAGCCACCAAAAGGTAAGCGAGTATACCTCTCTTTTCAAATAGTAAATTAAACACGCGCAGAGCATCTCAAAACTCTGAACCGATTCTCACCCGCCGCGATCGTCAGCCACGCGACCGTCGGTATAATCAATATACTCTACGAGCCTCGATCTGTACAAACCGCTCGGTACAGATCGTCCAAAATCTCGCGTCGCCCGAACAAAGTGCTTCGCGAATAGAAATCATATTCTCAAACAATTATTCTCTGCGATTTCCTACTCAGGACGTCACACCCCAAAGAACGGGCGAGCGCCCCCGAGAAATAATCGAGCAGGCGCGGGTGATCCGGACGATCAGCCAAGCAGCGATCCGGACGACGTCGTGTCCGAAAGCAGTTTCTTCTCAAACTCTCTATATGAGTCGGACTTCAGTAGTAGCTCGGCAAGCACATACAACAGAACAGTACGCTATAGGCAGCCACGCCGAGAGAGACGGCGCGAAAGACGTAACGGCAGCCGTGAAAGTCGTCGCGAACGACGCGAAAGATACGACAGCAGCCGAGAGAGTCGTCGCGTACGGCGCGAAAGGCGCGACGGCAGCCGAGAGAGTCGGCGAGAGAGACGTGACGATGACCGAGAGAACCGCCGGTCAGGGCGCGAAGTGCGCGAGGGCAGCCGTGAAAGTCGTCGCGAACGGCGCGAAAGATACAATGGTAGCCGAGAAAGTCGCCGGGAAAGACGCAACGACAGCCGAGAAAGTCGTCGCGAACGGCGCGAAAGATACGACGGTAGCCGTGAGAGCCGCCGGGAAAGACGCAACGACAGCCAAGAGAGTCGGCGCGAACAGCGCGAAGGGCGCGACGGCAGCCGAGAGAGTCGGCAAGAGAGACGTGGCGACGACCGAGAGAGCCGCCGGTCAGGGCGCGAGGGACGCGAGGGTGGCCAAGACGGCCAACGCAGGCGAAGCAGCGGCGACAGGGATAATCGTCGCGAAAGGCGCGACGAGAGCCGCGATAGCAGGCGCCGGCGCGAGCGAAGCGACAGCCGCGGAAAGCGTGGCCGCCGACAGCAAAGCGGCAGCCGTGATCGCCGTAAATGGGCATCGCGCGAGCAGCTACAGGTGCGTCGGAGCGAGCTGCCCCAACGGGGGCCTCCACCTTCACCCTCGCCCCCACCATCGCCGCCCCCGTGCCAATATGCTCCACCCATATCGCCAAGCCAAACTATGGCGCTAGTGCCGGTAAATCGAGCCCAACCGCCGGCTAATTATTGGGATCACGCGAATCCGGACGGCTCTTCAGTGCCGTGCAGATTCACCCAGTTCACACAAGCGTTAAATTTGATACCGTATTTCGAGGGCGATCCGGATTCGCTAACCGGTTTCGTGACGGCCATACAGGACATTTTGACAATGTTCGGGCCGGCCTACGAGAGATGCTTATTGAGGCACATCGCGAATCGCCTCAAGGGCAAGGCCACCGACGGATCGGTGGAGTTGCTTTTGCGCGATCTCACATTCCACTACGCGAATATCGGCGTCGCGGAGCAAATTCACGCAGAATTGAGAGTGATCGAGCAGGGCGCAACGGAGAGCGTAGGATCATACGGTTTTCGCGTGGAAAAACTTTACAACCGCCTGCTCACGATTATTCAATCGGCGCCAGATCTGAGCCAAGCCGACAGAGACTCGCGCGCCCGTCAGGCGAATAGCGAAATATTAGATCAGTTCTTATACGGCTTACGCGCTCCGTTGGACCATCTGACCGGTCGCTCGAACCCGAAAACGTGGCAGGAGGCCTTCACGAAAGCGATGGAGCATGAGGCTAAGCGAAGCTCCAGAACGGGCATTGTGAGCATAGCGCCGCCGCCAAAACAGTCAGCACAGGTACGCCTCACGACCGCGGAGGAGATAAGTCCCGCAAACGCGCAGAACCGTGGTAGCGAAAATACAGCGAATACGCAAATGCAAGCAAGCGGTGATAACAACGATCACTGCCCATACTGCGACAAGCGCGGGCACACTCTAAGCACGTGCCGCACGATCGCTAATGACATAAAAAATAAAAAGATCAAAAACCCCCGTGGCGAAAGGAATGCGCAAGGCAGATTCCCGTATAGTAATAAGAATTATCGCGGCGACAAAGGTCGAGGCGGCGAAGGCCAGAATGAAAACCAAGGCCAAGGCAACTCGGGCGGTGGTGGCGGTAACAGCGCTGGAAACGGCGAAACAAAATCCGCCGGCGGCCAGAGCCCTAGCAATGGCAACAACAACGCAAAAAACTAGAAGGGCGCTCGCCGCGTTCCCCAAACGACGGGCGTCCTTCTGACAATAGCAATAAGTTAGATAAGTTAGTAGATAAGGTGCAAGCCCTCAAAATAAGTCCGAAATCGGACTCGAGCGGCGCCAAACAAGAGGAGCAATTGATTCCAATCGAGCCCCCAGCCAAAGCGAAAACTCTGGATTCTCAGAATTCAGAGTCGCACGTAGAACCACCTCCCGCAAATAGGGAGAGTGGCGAGTGTGCGCGTCAGCGTTCCGCTGCGGATAATTCACCATCGCGGGCTATCGACGAAAAAAAGGTAGCATCGGAATCAAAGGATCCTCAGAGTCTCGCGGCCTAGAAAAACGCGTCGGGTGAAAAAGAAGCCGGCGCGAATATAAAATTTCTGACCGCGGGAAGGCAGCCGCCAATAGTTACGCTGAACTCCCAGCAGTTCAAGGAGGGCAAATGTAACCTGTACGTAGATTCGGGTGCGGATATTTCTACGATAAAAATAGGAAAACTAGCAACGTGCTACCCGTTTAACCGCGATAGAAAAATAATGATTCGCGGCGTGACAGCGGGAAAGGAGCAAACGTTGGGCGTCGCGACCGTGTTTTTACACGGGGTGTTATGCGAAATGCATGTCACCCCAGATGATTTTCCGATAGATACCGACGGCATACTAGGTATCGACGCGATGGAGGCGTTGGAGTGCAATTTGTTCACCAACGCGAGGTATCTCGAAGTTAAGGGCACAAAAGTCCCGTTCGACGCGATAGAGAGCGTAACGATACCGCCGCGCGTGAAAATGGTCATAAGCGCGCACGTGCAAGATAAAGACGCGAGCGTGGGCATGGTACCACTAATGGACCTGCACTCTGACCTTTTGTTCGGAAATTTTATCGCCGAAAATAGAGGCGGCCGTATTTACGCGGTGTGTATGAACACGGGTAACGACGCGGTTACAATCCCGGTTCCAACGGTGGAACTGATAGAGTGCGAGGCCACCGAGTCGGATCCCCAAGCCCGAGCCGATGGGGACGGAGCGGACAAGGAGATTACGGGGCCCACCGCGAACTTAAGGAGAACGTTCGGCGGTAGCTGCGAAAAATACAAGGAGGTAAAATCTCGAAACGACAAGCTACAGCGCGACGACGCGGCGAGACGCGACAGAGTCATGAAAATTATGGAACTCGCGGATCTCGACGGTTGTAACGACGAAGAAAAAGAATATATTCGCGAGGTCGTGGACGAGTACGCAGGAGTATTCGGACTCGACGGCGAGCCACTAGCCGCGACGCAATTATTGAGACACAAGATTGTATTAAAATCAAACAAGCCAATACATTGCGGCCGCTTTCGATTCCCGCCCGCGATAAAAGAGCAGATGGCAATAGAGCTAGAGAAGCTACGCGAGCAGGGAATTGTAGAGCCGTCAAATTCCAATTACTCCTCGGCGCTGTGGATTGTTCCGAAGAAACCTGACGCGCAGGGGAACAAGCGGTTTCGGTTAGTAACTGATTTTCGGCGATTAAATGAGGAGACCGAGGGAAGCTGTCACCCTCTCCCATTCATGAGTGACATATTAGAAAATCTTGCTTCCGCGAATTACATCACGGTCATGGATCTAAAGCAGGGTTACCATCAGATCGAGATGGATCCCGCATCCGCGCACCTGACCGCATTTTACGCGCCCGACGGCAAATCGGGAAATCAGCTCCTCTAATTCAATCGTATGGCCATGGGCCTTAAGGAGGCGACGATTACATTCACCCGTGCCATGTCGCTCGCGATGCGCGGTTTACAGGGAAACGAGGTAGAAATCTATCTCGATGATTTAATGGTGTTTAGCGAAAC
Organism: Philotrypesis tridentata; assembly: GCA_018906965.1. NCBI lineage: Eukaryota > Metazoa > Arthropoda > Insecta > Hymenoptera > Pteromalidae > Philotrypesis > Philotrypesis tridentata. The sequence goes on from JACCIB010001376.1 coordinate 22,880, forward strand.
GCTCGACGAACACCGCGAGCGCCTACGCCGCGTGATGGGCCGCCTGCTCGAGGCGAACTTAACCGTAGAGCCTAAAAAATGTCAATTTTTAAAGAGAGAGGCTCACGTGCTCGGGCACATCGTCGGCGGTGGGTTCGTGAAAACGGACCCAGCAAAAATACACGCGATGGTGAATTATCCGGTGCCGACGAACGCGGATAAGGTAAAGCAAGCCATGGGCTTATTTAGCTACTACCGCCGATTCGTGAACAACTTCGCAAAAATAGCGAAACCACTATACGACGTGGCGAAAACCAACGAGACGTTTGAATGGTCGGAGAAACAAGAGTCAGCGTTCCGGGATTTGAAACGAATTTTATCAACCGAACCGGTGTTGAAAGCCCCCGATCTGAGCAAACCATTTATCGTGATAACGGATAGTAGCGATTTTGCGTTAGGCGCCATCTTGAGTCAGGGCAAATTGGGAGAAGACCAGCCATGCGTGTTCGCCTCTCGCTGCCTCAAAGGTAGCGAATTAAAATATCCAACATACGATAAAGAACTGCTAGCTATCGTATTCGCGAAAGAGCAGTTTCGCTGCTACCTATACGGCAGGCGATTCACGGTAGTAACGGACCACGAGGCTCTCAAGCATATTCATACTACGCGGAAACCCGACGTGCGCTTCAACCGTCTGAAAGCGGCTCTTATCGGCTATGATTTCGACATAGTATACCGGCCCGGCAAGAAAAACGTTAACGCGGACGCGCTCTCGCGAAACCCGGTAATCAATCCCGGCGAAGTAAACCCGAATCTGCCGCGAGAAAAGCTATACCAGCTAGCTGACGAGCAAATTAACGCGAGCCCCGACGAAGACGCTGGAGCTCCACCGGGAAGAATATTCCGGGTACGCGCGGTGAAGAAACGCGGAGCAAGTAGAGCCGCGAAGATAATACAAACGTCGTCCGACTCCGATTCGACGAAGCGAGCACAGCCGTTGAAGAAAAGACACGCGAGCCGCGCGCGTACGTATGCAAAAAATGAAGTTCTAGCCGTGAGAAACGATCGCGACGGGTTCTATCTATGCCGAGTCTTGCAAGATACGTACGACGGAGACGAGGTCATCTGAATACGCTGGTACTCGAGAGTGGAAAAAAGCAACCGACTATATAAACTCGCGTACGCTGACTCGATCGACACGCGATGCGTTCTTACGAATACGACACTGCAGCGCGTCGAGCAGTGTCGTTATCAGCTGAGCCTGAGCGAAGAAACGCGAATAAGAGAGATACTAACGCGATCCGTAGAGGCATACGCGCTGGCGGCCGGCTCCAAGGGAGAAACGCCAACCTTGAGTGGAACCACCACGGCAAGGGAGCGAGAGCTCCAGGCAAGAACCGCGGTCGACGACTCCGCGATCGATTCAGGGCAACCCACGGACATCGTGCTGCCCCCAGGGGCATGGCGGTTCATGAGGGACATAGACCCCTTAGGCAGAGGCTCAGATCGGTCTCTGCGTAGCCGAAATTTACCAAAGGTATACACACCCGCCACAAGCAGCGAGAGTTCCGAGGGCGAGAGGCCTCCACCGTCAGGGCAAATAGCAGCCGAACATGAGCCGCTGCAGTCTTTCGTACTGCCAATAAAAGGTGCGGGAAAATTCGTAGAGTCACAGCTGAGCATCGTCGACGCGAGCTCAGATAGCGAGGTAATCGCGACACCACCACCACTACCACCCCAGCCGCCGCCCGAGCCAACGCCCGAGCTAGGTAGAACAAAGCCGCGAAATGACACAGCCAAGCTAGCCATACCGTGGCCGTGGGAAAATGGCTCGCAATCGAAAAAATTAGGCGTGCATCTCGCGAGTCGGGAAAATAACAAGCAAAAGGGGCTATGCATCGAGTTAGTCGAGCTAGCAAAGTCGACATCGCAGAAGAGTAGCTCCGCTAGCAGACGAGATACCGAGCCAGCGCAGATAAGCGCAGGGAACGCCGAGAGTAATGCGACTCCGGCCGATAGCGCCAAGTTGCCACCGAAGGCCAGCAGCATCACCGCTGACGCGTGCTCGCGCGAAAAACACACGCCGCAAACAAAGCAAGCGCACGAGGGTAGTCCTAAATCGAATTCGGAGCCAGAAGAAGGGGGGCCGAAGGTCGATTTCGCGAATGTACCGCGTAACTACGACCGTCGACGCGAAGAGTCAGATCTCAACTCATCGGCATCTTCGGGCAATATTCTGGTCCAAACATACATACGAAAAAGCAAATGTATGGAACCATTGGCGCGACTCGAACGCGACCCCAATATCCCGAATCAACCTCCAGGCAATTGCTTGTTTTTCTCGCTAATCAGAGCCGCAAATCTAGATATATCAGCAACACAGCTGAGACGACTGCTAGCAACATCCGCGTTAATGCCGTCATGCGGAGAGCCGGATGACACCGCGAGAATTTTGCGCTCGGACTCGGAGTACGGTAACATCGACTGCGCATTTCTGTTCGCGCACGCGTTTAGTAAAAATGTTTGCGTGCACTATGATCTAGCCGACGACAAACGCATTTTCTGCCACATCGTCGTGGAAGAAGCAGGCGACGTAATTCACCTGAATCTGCGCGGTCAGTACTTCACGCCGTATAAGATAAAAGAGATAGGAGAACCAAGAGCTCGCGCAGCTGCAAAACGTAACGGACCTCCTCCGCACGACGACGGTCCCGACGGGTCGCAATCACCGGTATTTGGGAGAAACAGACCCGCGAAACGAAAGAAAATAGAAATGCAACCGCCACCGCAGCGAAAGAAGGGCGATAACGCCGCGAACGACGAGAATCGCGAAGAGCAGGAGCCCGGCGCGTCAAACAATAAAGCGCTAACACAGCAGAAGGCCCTACCTAACGCGGCAGACGCAGGGTCGGGGGCACCGGTCGCTGCACTTAGCTGGCACGGCGCAGACGATGGCGACAGAAACAGCAGCGAACAGCTGAGCGAGCGAGCGGCCAGCGGCAATGACTCCGCAGACGAAAGAATACCGCGTGCACCAGATCGCGCAGACGTAGCTAAGTCAGCTATGGCTTATCGCGACGAGTCGGCCGAAGGAGAAACTGCGAGCGGTCTATGCAACGCAAGGCCAGCGGTGACGTCCGCACTAAAAGACGCTAAGCTGAGCAAATACTTAACTGCTCGAGCAAGGCCACCGCGCGAAAAGCCGCCGTGGGCTGTGCAGGAGGGCCAAGACACTCCGGCCTTTGAGCACCTTAGGGCTTACAAAGAGCATCCGTTTAGATACCACGAAAACTTGGTATATTTAGCTACAACGGACAAAACTTTCTCGACCGAAATCCAAGAAGCTCTCGCAGAGCGCGGTTACGTGGGTCCAGAGGTGCTCAATGACCAAGAGTTCAATTTAGGCGAGATAAACGTGACCGAGCACAGAGGCTTCAAGGTTATCGGCATGTACGCCAAAAATCACGCTAACGAGAAGCCTCTGCGCGCGAATTTGCGCAAATGCCTGAACACATTAAAGAAAGTCGTAGCCAGGTTAGAAATCAAAAGTTTTGCTGTTATCCGCGACCTCGCAATCCTAAAATTGTCAGAGTGGTCGTCGTTCGTGGAGCTATTCGACTCATGCTTCGCGAATAGGCCGATCAGCGCGGTGTTGATAACAAGCAATATACCTGTGCCACCTACGTCGGACCGGTATAGAATACTTAAAGAATATCACGAGTCGACGATGGGAGGCCACCGCGGTATGTCGAAAACGTACGCAAAAATCGCGCATGATTTCTATTGGCGTAACATGCGGCCGGAGGTACAACAATTCGTGGCGCGATGCAAAACGTGTCAAACAAATAAATTAATTCGAGTTAAAACCCGTTTGCCGATGCTAATAAGCAACACGCCGGCGTTTCCTTTCGAGCACATAGCATTGGATTTTTACGGTCCACTGGAGACGACGGGGCGAGGCAATAGATACATCCTATCGATTCAGGATATGCTAACAAAGTACGTGATACTTACACCGACGGAGTACGCGAACGCGGAGGAGGTAGCACGGGCTTTAATTGATAAGGTTATATGCGTATTCGGTCCGCCAGGAAAAATCGTAACGGATCAGGGAAAACACTTTCAGAACCGGACACTGGAGGAGCTGGCGCGAATCTTTAACATCGAGAAGTTTGCGACAACGGCTTACCACCCGGAGTCCAACGGATCGATCGAACGTATGCATCATACCTTAACCGAATACTTAAGAAAATACGTAAAAAAGATCGACCGTTGGGACGAGTGGACAGCCGTATGTCAGCACGCGTACAACTGTACGGTTCACGAAAGTACGCGCTACATGCCGCAAGAACTCGTGTTCGGCATAAAACCGCGTACGCCCTCGAGCTTCCCGCGAACAGACGAGGCAATGACGTACAATCAGTACATCGACGAGATGTCTAACAATCTGACTGCGCTGCAAACATCGGCCGCGCTCAATTTAATTCAATCAAAATACAGATCGAAGTACTATTATGACCGAAAGATAAATACAAAGTACTTCCGAGAGGGCGAATTAGTTTTCCTCCTGAAAGAGCCAAAGAATAAAAAATTCGCGATTGAATATGTAGGGCCATTCGAGGTCGTCAGTGTTAACAGGAAGACGAACAACGTTACGATCGCTAACGAAGCGACAACTAAGATAGTGCACGCAAACAAACTCGAGCGTACTAGCGAGTTAGCCAGGCACGCAGAGTCCGAAATAGGGGACCCTTAGGGAGCGCTGTTTTTTTTTACCGTTTTTTTTTTCGCGGCGCTGGACGCACCGCGAAATCAAAAAAAACAGCAAGGTAAATAAGTCGCGCAAAACGATATGTTGCAGAATCCTGCTCGGATACGATGCGAGAGCAGTACTGGAAGTGCTGCCACCCGGAGGACCCTCGCGCAAGATACACAAGCTCGACGGGAAACTCGGGCTTATCACCGAGAAAATAGCGCCCCTGGCCACTTCCAGTTCAGAATGGAAAATAGTCCAGAAGGTGGACTTGAACCCTTATTTTAGGGCGGGTCAGGTAATCGAAGATAACATCCGACGAATAGTAGAAGCATGCGGCCCAAAATGCGAAGACGACGCGATAATCAGGGCTGCGAGCGGCGTCGCGCGACAGGCAGAGCGAGTGCGAGATCTGCTATCTATCGGGAATCGCGTAGAAAAGCATGAACGCAAGCGACGGTGGTCTGGGATAATTCCCTTCGCCGGAAAAATACATAAATTTCTATACGGGACACTAAATGAGGATGACGCGATTGAGATCCAAAACGCAATCAGATCCGTTGCGAATGATACGCGTGAAACCGCCGCGCTGCTAGCGAATCAAACACAGATCGTAGAGCGCGAAATATCGCGACTGGACGCGAGGGTGATGAGACTCGAGGCAGCAACATCAGTGCTCGAGAATAGATCAGCCTATAATAGCAAAGAAATTGCGACTCTCAACGCCCTCGTCAGCGCCAGAATTAGTATCGAACAATTCCGGACTGACACGGAAACAATTACCGATGCGGCTCTCTTCGCGGTAAAGGGGGTTATCCATCTACACATGATGCCGCCGGAAACCCTGCGCGAAGCTATGCTGGCGGTGAAAAGCTCAATCACGACCGCCAAATTTCCCCTCACAGAGGAGAAATTTTCAGCCATAGCGATCATGCAGGTATCAAAAATCACAATTATGTTCACGGAAGGCTATCTAATCTATCAGGTAGCCATTCCGTTGCTCGATCTACAGGACTTCTTCCTATTTAGAGCATCGCCAATTCCGGCGATGCAACACTCATTGCACATGCGAAATGTGGCCGCATACATATGGCCCGAGTCAGCCTATTTCGCGGTAAGCTCATCGAATCGCACGTACCTGCCTTTCCTAGCCGAAAACGTGGTAAAGCTGCGCGAGCTGGATGAGCTACGAATAGCTGTAAATCCGGAACCGGTACGCGAAATTAGAAAGAACACGCCATGCGAAGTCAGGATTGCCGCCGGCAAAAAGATTAGCCATCCGGCAACCTGCGACATACGCTTTAGACAGGTGCGCGACACCTTCTGGTTAAGGCTGGATAAGGCCAACGCGTGGCTTTTCGCCACCCGGGCGCCGGAAGATCTTTACGTTCAATGCGTCAGATCCGAGCAGCTTACGGACACGATTTCCGGAATAGGAATCGTAGAGCTCAGTCCGGGTTGTTCCGCGCATACGGCGAATGCACGCCTAACCGCGTCACGTACAATCTCAGCAGCCTTAAACGAATCAAAGTTCGAAACGGTCAGAGTCGACACCGCGCGAATAATCGAGAGCCTAAGTAACGCGTCGAACGTCGACAGCGAGCTAAAGGAAGCAATTCAGGCTGAGGCCGCAGCAGCATAGCGGAAATTCAGAAAGTCTCAAAACAGGCGCCGCGCTCCATGAGATAGCAGCGAGAGCGAGCGAGATCGCCAGTCGAAGGTCAACATCATTTGAGCTGCGTAACCTGAGCAGCAGTGCCCCCATATTTGGGCTGTCGATCTCGAGCGTGATCGCAATGCTGATAGTTTTTGGGGTGGGCGGATTCTGCATATATCGCCGTTGCAGAGCCAGCCCAATTGACCGAGTAATTAAGCAACAAGAGTCAATTATTGCTCTTGAGCAGGCTCGCCGCGTCACGCAGCGGAGCACAGGGCCACAGCAGGGCTAAAAATTCGACTAACTTACCTTACCTACCTCCGTGGCGGTCCGTCAGAAGTTCGGTGGGCTGCGGGTACATATATAATTACATACATATATATTCAAACAAAATATGCACGATACGCGTGATAATCATCTTAAAATAGAATCACGATAGAATAATAAGGCCAACAAAATAATAGCAAACAAAATAACGAGATAAAACGTTACAAAATGTAGAATACTAAGCCGATAATAGCGTTACGGAACGTAGTTCTGAAGTAGAGTAACACAGCATCGCGGCTGTAAGTAAAATATAAGCACAAACGGGTTGCAAAAGCATAAGGTGATGGGTAGTTTATTTTCATTCTTTCAATGTTAATTGTTTTTTTATTTCTTTCTTCAATTTTTAATATAAAAGTACAAAAATACAAATTAGTAGAGCGGAGCTCACTGCGGAGCGCGTGTAAGGGGCAAAGCCGCGTCAATGAGCTCGTCCTGGGGGTGCCGGATACGTACAGCGAGCACGCCAAATATCTTATGGCAGGGACATGCCAGACTCGCCTGGAAAATGGCCCCCTGCTCGCAGCCGTCGACGCCCAAATACCCCGCAATCGGCACAGCTTCGTAATCTAGCACCGACAGCTGGTTTTTCGGGATCAAACGCCCAGCCGACCCAGCATTCGACACGACGGTATTCACGAGCTACGACAAAGTTCAAAAAAGGGGTCAAACACAATCGGTCGACCTAAAATAGAGAGGGCCGAAATTAATGGGGGTGAACCTACCTGCCCACCGGGGCACTCTTGCTCGTGGACGTACCGCAGCTCACCCAGCGGAAACTCCGTGTACTGCACGTACCGCGGGGGCATCGCTCTTGGCAGGTCGGTGGCGTCGACGCGTCGGGTACCGAGCTAAAAAGTCAAACAAATGAATAGTAGAAGCAAGCGGTTTCCGGAAAATCATACACAACATATAAACTCACATATCCATGTTCCGGGCAGCGTACCGCGTATCGGTAAATATAGCCGGTGGGGACGAAGTACGGGAGCGACCCCGCGCAGTTCTCCCCCCAACGCGGCTGCTCGCCAGGCATGCTCGAGTGGTATATCATCTGAATTGTCTAAAAAATGAATTGAACCGAGTTGAAAATTAATCGTGCAGGCCAGAAAAAAAAGAGAAAAAAGGGAACCGCCCACGTATACATTCATAGAGTAGATAAATAAATAAAATAAACAAGTAACTCTCCAGACATGCGCGCACAAAATTTTTTCGGAATTGCACATGTGCATGGGAAATTTTTCCGTCGAAAGCGCCCGTATATATGCACATTCTCTCAAATTTTTTCTTCGAAAGTGCCACGTAAAATGCAAAAATATTTTTTGGGAATCGCTCGTATACATGAACAATAAAATTTTTTTTAGAGAAACGCCCATATAGGGGCGAATAAAATTTTGTTTTTTAGAAAAAAGAAACGCCCATATAGGAGCGAATAAAATTTTTTTTAGAGAAACGCCCACATAGGAGCGAATAAAATTTTTTTTAGAGAAACGCCCATATAGGGGCGAATAAAATTTTGTTTTTAAAAAAAAAAAAAGAAACGCCCATATAGGAGCGAATAAAATTTTTTTTAGAGAAACGCCCATATAGGGGCGAATAAAATTTTGTTTTTTTTAAAAAAAAGAAACGCCCATATAGGAGCGAATAAATTTTTTTTTTTTAGAGAAACGCCCATATAGGAGCGAATAAAATTTTTTTTTAGAGAAACGCCCATATAGGGGCGAATAAAATTTTGTTTTTTTCAAAAGAGAAACGCCCATATAGAGGCGCGAGATATGTCTTTTAAGAAGTGCGCATATAGACGCCAAAAAAAGAAATTTTTCCTTTTCCGGAAGTGCGCATGTAGATGCGCGAGAATTTTTTTTTTCGGAAGTGTGCATATATACGCTGGCAAAAATGAAGTAATTAGTCCTACAGGAAAAATGGCGCGAAAAATCAACTTTTCATCCATACAAGAAATGACAAGGGACGCGAAAACGTTCCGAAGAAGTTGCGAAATCGCGAAAATTCGAAAAAAAAGAAAATACTAAATCATACGCGGGGCGCACGAAAGCTTTCTCCAAAAAAAAGCAAGACGAGAACGCACCGTCGCGTGCGTCGCGCGGCACTCGCAAAGGCACGTAGAAAGAGAAGGCGCGAGACGCATGCAATAGGAAACGATTTGAAAAAACACAACAAATCCGAGCGGTCGAAGAAAGTAATTCGAAATATGCAAAAAATAACTTACTGTGGCGCAGCGGCGACAGGCGAGGGCCTCGCAGGCCCGATTACCGGTTAGGTGGTAGGCGTCGCGCTGGCTCGTGATACGAACGTAGCCGCGGCCGCGGGGCAGCGACCCAGGGCACGGGTCCACGCCGTCATCCCCCAGAGGCGCGATGATGAGGCCTCCATCCCTCATCAGGTCCGCTAACAAATCGCGGGTCGCTCCAACGCGGCGCCCGCCTCGGTGATGCCGCGGATCTCGTGCATTGGCCATCACAGCACAGGTCACGAGCACAGAGGAAAATCACGAGCACAACACCCGAAATCTCACAAAAACTCTTAAAGTAGGCGCGGAAGGTCGCTCTCGATGCGTTGCCGTCGGGAGTCGCATTGGCACTGATGCAAATCAATCGAAGAGCTCCTTCAAGCGCGCAAAGGTATGCGCGATTAGAAGAATCGAGCGAGCGTCGCCGGATGCTGCAGCCACAACATAGCGCGATAAGGGCTGCAGCGCGCTGGCTCAGCCCGATAACGCGCGCGTAAGAAACGACTCGAACGCGCTAAGCAGCTCGAACGCGCTAAGCTAAGCAGCGAACGTAATAAAATTATATTTTATCGAATAAAATAATGCCAAGTCGCGTGAGTAATCTAACGTACTCACGCGAACAAATAGATTATAAGTAAAATAAAATAGTTGTAAGATGTCTGTTCTTAACCTACATTATACTTTCTTTCAGCAAATTAATGCTATAAATACAATACGCATGTGCGAAGTAAATAACCAACCTATGCATAACAGTAGATTGTAAAAAAAAATGTTAAAAAAAAAAATCTTGTATAGCCTGCTCTGCACAAGCTGTGAAGCAGCAGCGGCTGCTCTATAGGCACACACACATACGTACACAATCAACACACATTAAAATAAAAAGGAAAAAATTAGAATCTAATAGCGCGAAATCCGCGCGCGAGCTGCGCTCGCTGGCATCCATAGGGACACATACATACACAATCAACACACATTCAAATAAGAAGAAAAAATTAGAATCTAATAGCGCGAAATCCGCGCGCGAGCTGCGCTCGCTGGCATCCATAGGGACACACACACACATACACACACAAACACACACGCAATCACAAACACGCACGACCACCTGCGCGCCTCGGCTGCGCGCCTCCACGCTTGCCCGTTTTTTTGGGGTGCGAGGACGCTGCCCTCGCGGCGCTGGACGTGTCACGTACGAGCTTTTGGGCTCAGGTGACCGCCGGCGAAGCTGAGGTAGCACCTCGCGCGGGAGCGCGTGAGCCGGAGCGTTCTCACGCACAAAGTGCAAGCTTGCACTTTGTGCTGGAGACTGCAGCCTCCGACTTGTCGCATCGGAGGCTTCGCAGGCAGAACACCGGCGACCGCAGAACAGAGCAGAGCTCTCCTAATTCACGAATAAAGACCTCCAACTCCAACTTGGCCTTCTCACTCCAAGACGCAACACCCCTACATCACAGACTCATGAAAAACACTAGCTAAAATCGGAAAATTTACCAAGAATTGCATATCAACCTTTTTCCGACTTCTGCTCGAACCAGCTTCCTCGCAGCGAATCGGGAGACACATATTTGAAAAGCTGAGATCGAGAGCTTTCGAAAAACATATTGAACGGCTATATTTGGATGAACCGTTCCGAAGATATGGAGTCCGGAAAAAAACTAGCCAATTACGGAAAATTTCCCAGAAATTGCATATCAACCTTTTTTCGATTTCTGCTCGAACCAGGTTCCTCGCAGCGAATCGGGAGACACATATTTGAAATGCTGAGATCGACAGCTTTCCAAAAACATATTGAACGCCTATATTTGGATGAACCGTTCCGAAGATATTGAGTCATGAAAAACACTAGCTAAAATCGGAAAATTTACCAAGAATTGCATATCAACCTTTTTTCGATTTCTGCTCGAACCAGCTTCCTCGCAGCGAATCGGGAGACACACATTTGAAAAGCTGAGATCGAGAGCTTTCCAAAAACATATTGAATGCCTATATTTGGATGAACCGTTCCGAAGATATGGAGTCCGGAGGAAAACTAGGAAATTTCGGAAAATTTACCAAAAGTTGCATATCAACATTTTTCCGATTTCTGCTCGAACCAGCTTCCTCGCAGCGAATCGGGAGACACATATTTGAAAAGCTGAGATCGAGAGCTTTCCAAAAACATATTGAACGCCTGTATTTGGATGAACCGTTCCGAAGATATGGAGTCCGGAAAAAAACTAGCCAATTTCGGAAAATTTCCCAGAAATTGCACATCAACCTTTTTTCGATTTCTGCTCGAACCAGCTTCCTCGCAGCGAATCGGGAGACACATATTTGAAAAGCTGAGATCAAGAGCTTTCCAAAAACATATTGAACGCCTATATTTGGATGAACCGTTCCGAAGATATGGAGTCCGGAAAAAAAACTAGATAAATTCGTAAAATTTACCAAAAATTGCATATCAACCTTTTTTCGATTTCTGCTCGAACCACCTTCCTCGCAGCGAATCGGGAGACACATATTTGAAAAGCTGAGATCGAGAGCTTTCCAAAAACATATTGAACGGCTATATTTGGATGAACCGTTCCGAAGATATGGAGTCCGGAAAAAAACAAGCTAACATCGTAAAAATTACCAAAAATTGCATATCAACCTTTTTCCGATTTCTGCTTGAACCAGCATCCTCGCAGCGAATCGGGAGACACATATTTGAAAAGCTGAGATCGAGAGCTTTCCAAAAACATATTGAACGGCTATATTTGGATCAACCGTTCCGAAGATATGGAGTCCGGAAAAAAACTAGCCAATTTCGGAAAATTTCCCAGAAATTGCATATCAATCTTTTTTCGATTTCTGCTCGAACCAGGTTCCTCGCAGCGAATCGGGAGACACATATTTGAAATGCTGAGATCGAGAGCTTTCCAAAAACATATTGAACGGCTATATATGGATGAACCGTTCTGAAGATATGGAGTCATGAAATATCACTAGCCAAAATCGGAAAATTTACCAAAAATTGCATATCAACCTTGTTTCGTTTTATGCTCGAACCAGCTTCCTCGCACCGAATCGGGAGAAACATATTTGAAGAGCTGAGATCGAGAGCTTTCCAAAAACATATTGAACGGCTATATTTGGATGAACCGTTCCGAAGATATGGAGTCATGAAAAACACTAGCTAAAATCGGAAAATTTACCAAGAATTGCATATCAACCTTTTTCCGATTTCTGCTCGAACCAGCTTCCTCGCAGCGAATCGGGAGACACATATTTGAAAAGCTGAGATCGAGAGCTTTCCAAAAACATATTGAACGGCTATATTTGGATGAACCGTTCCGAAGATATGGAGTCCGGAAAAAAACTAGCCAATTTCGGAAAATTTCCCAGAAATTGCACATCAACCTTTTTTCGATTTCTGCTCGAACCAGCTTCCTCGCAGCGAATCGGGAGACACATATTTGAAAAGCTGAGATCGAGAGCTTTCCAAAAACATATTGAACGCCTATATTTGGATGAACCGTTCCGAAGATATGGAGTCCGGAAAAAAACTAGATAAATTCGTAAAATTTACCAAAAATTGCATATCAACCTTTTTTCGATTTCTGCTCGAACCAGCTTCCTCGCAGCGAATCGGGAGACACATATTTGAAAAGCTGAGATCGAGAGCTTTCCAAAAACATATTGAACGATAAATTCGTAAAATTTACCAAAAATTGCATATCAACCTTTTTTCGATTTCTGCTCGAACCCACTTCCTCGCAGCGAATCGGGAGACACATATTTGAAAAGCTGAGATCGAGAGCTTTCCAAAAACATATTGAACGGCTATATTTGGATGAACCGTTCCGAAGATATGGAGTCCGGAAAAAAACTATGCCAATTTCGGAAAACTTCCCAGAAATTGCATATCAATCTTTTTTCGATTCTGCTCGAACCAGGTTCCTCGCAGCGAATCGGGAGACACATATTTGAAATGCTGAGATCGAGAGCTTTCCAAAAACATATTGAACGGCTATATATGGATGAACCGTTCTGCAGATATGGAGGTCATGAAATATCACTAGCCAAAATCGGAAAATTTACCAAAAATTGCATATCAACCTTGTTTCGTTTTCTGCTCGAACCAGCTTCCTCGCAGCGAATCGGGAGAAACATATTTGAAGAGCTGAGATCGAGAGCTTTCCAAAAACATATTGAACGGCTATATTTGGATGAACCGTTCCGAAGATATGGAGTCATGAAAAACACTAGCTAAAATCGGAAAATTTACCAAGAATTGCATATCAACCTTTTTCCGATTTCTGCTCGAACCAGCTTCCTCGCAGCGAATCGGGAGACACATATTTGAAAAGCTGAGATCGAGAGCTTTCCAAAAACATATTGAACTGCCTATATTTGGATGAACCGTTCCGAAGATATGGAGTCCGGAAAAAAACTAGCCAATTTCGGAAAATTTCCCAGAAATTGCACATCAACCTTTTTTCGATTTCTGCTCGAACCAGCTTCCTCGCAGCGAATCGGGAGACACATATTTGAAAAGCTGAGATCGAGAGCTTTCCAAAAACATATTGAACGCCTATATTTGGATGAACCGTTCCGAAGATATGGAGTCCGGAAAAAAACTAGCTAAATTCGGAAAATTTACCAAAATTGCATATCAACCTTTTTTCGATTTCTGCTCGAACCAGCTTCCTCGCAGCGAATCGGGAGACACATATTTGAAAAGCTGAGATCGAGAGCTTTCCAAAAACATATTGAACGGCTATATTTGGATGAACCGTTCCGAAGATATGGAGTCCGGAAAAAAACTAGCTAAAATCGGAAAATTACCAAAAATTGCATATCAACCTTTTTCGATTTCTGCTCGAACCAGCTTCCTCGCAGCGAATCGGGAGACACATATTTGAAGAGCTGAGATCGAGAGCTTTCCAAAAACATATTGAACGGCTATATTTGGATGAACCGTTCCGAAGATATGGAGTCCGGAAAAAACTAGCTAAATTCGGAAAATTTACCAAAATTGCATATCAACCTTTTTTCGATTTCTGCTCGAACCAGCTTCCTCGCAGCGAATCGGGAGACACATATTTGAAAAGCTGAGATCGAGAGCTTTCCAAAAACATATTGAACGGCCTATATTTGGATGAACCGTTCCGAAGATATGGAGTCCGGAAAAAAACTAGCTAAATCGGAAAATTTACCAAAAATTGCATATCAACCTTTTTTCGATTTCTGCTCGAACCAGCTTCCTCGCAGCGAATCGGGAGACACATATTTGAAAAGCTGAGATCGAGAGCTTTCCAAAAACATATTGAACTGCCTATATTTGGATGAACCGTTCCGAAGATATGGAGTCCGGAAAAAAACTAGCTAAATTCGGAAAATTTACCAAAAATTGCATATCAACCTTTTTTCGATTTCTGCTCGAACCAGCTTCCTCGCAGCGAATCGGGAGACACATATTTGAAAAGCTGAGATCGAGAGCTTTCCAAAAACATATTGAACGGCTATATTTGGATGAACCGTTCCGAAGATATGGAGTCCGGAAAAAAACTAGCCAATTTCGGAAAATTTCCCAGAAATTGCATATCAACCTTTTTTCGAT